>ML842236.1:33334-53554 GCA_009831015.1 Picea engelmannii | reverse complement strand
GAGAGAGAGAGAGAGAGAGAGAGAGAGAGAGAGAGAGAGAGAGAGAGAGAGGTTATACTACCATTGGGTTCTAATATCCATGCTTCATATACTCTAGTTCAAATTCCACTAGTGACATGTTTTCTCTTCGTGATCCAATTATTGATTAGGGATTTTTCTATGATAATTGTTGTGCAGGGATGGAAAGGTACCAACAATCTCATTCTCACCTATGGGATAGAGAATCAAAGCTTGGAAGGGCACATTTTTTCATCTTTTCCTTGAACTTAAACCTTCCAGGCTCTAACAATCTTTTCTTTGCTAAACAATCTCTCGGTTTAATCATTCTTTAAAGCTTCATCGGACATATTTAAGGGTCATTAACTTGACTCATTCGAAAGAAACATTCATACTCATTATAACCCTTTATAGAAATCAATTAGGTTTATTCCAAAGATGTACACAATTAGGCCATCGAGCCTCTTTCGAATAACCCACTAGGCCTATTCAAAATATTGCATTGAGACTCTCTTGAAGACAAGTGTTTTGCAAGTTTTCCATCAAAGATGATAAAAAACTTGCAATTTATAGCTAAGTTGTGAACACTGTGAATAGGAAATATAAAAGGGGGTGGGGCCACAAAGACACCTCATTTTTACTTTTCCAAGTTGTATGTGATCATGTGGAGCTCACAGACTTTCGGAGCTTGCTATGCACACACCCGTGAGTGGTTTTTTAGTTTGCAAGAGTGAGGTAAGGAGTCCTGACTTAGTTGGAATTTCATCCATTCAATTTTTGGGTAGGGGAGGAATCTTAGTCTCGTATGACCACTTTTGAAGTGCGACGCATGGGTTGCATGGGAAACCATGGAATACTTGTGCAACAATGCATGGCTATTCGATGTGCACCCATGCAAATGATGCAGCTATTCTTGTGACAACCACAAATATATTTTGCACATTTGTTCATTTGAGATTGTTCAATGGACAATCACAACGATGATTTGTGTGTTTGTTCATTGGACAACAATGCAAACCATGCGACTGTTTAGTGACTGGTTATGGAGAAACCTTGTGCAGCTATGCACACCTCTTCAATGAACAATCAAACAAGTGATTTTCATGCTAGTTTAATGGCCAGTTGCGCAAACTACGCAATTGTAGGAGGCCAAGTCATGTATATTGAGTAAATATAAAAAAACTAACTTGCGTCTTTGGTATTTTGGTTTTGTAGGATTTGACATAATAGAGAGCCATGCCAATCCATTAGAATGAGTGGGAATATGACGTCATGTGGATAGTGGTTGGGGCTAATCCTGCTTTGAGCTTTGAGCTAGCTACTTATGGCCTACTCAAATACTTTGACTAACCCCTACTATGCTCCAATGAGGGGTTGTTGAGGGAGGTTATTGATATGTGGCATCTTGATTAGTGTGCCTTCGATGTATGTGTCTAGATGCTAGTGATGAGTTCTAATAATGATTTGTAATATTTGATTGGGCTCCCCTTCAGGAGAGACATGCCTCATATGAGGCCTCGTATGGATGGTGCAAAGACCATTCACCAATTGGTGACCCAATATTGCTTTGGTGATGAGGGTGCAGTTGGGGGGTCAATAATGATCGCCCCCATCTGAGATTTTTCCACCTATATGTTGACTTGAAATCTCGTCACCTATTATAAAACCCTGCAAATGACTGCAAGGTTTATCTAAATATTATGATAAAATATTAATGGGTGGGGTCCCCATTAAGAAAATGCAAAAAAATATTATTTCCAAACTTTTCCTTGGCATGGTATACTATATCAGGTGATACATCCCTTCAGTAATGGTACTTCAAAGAAATAGTTTGATGTTATGCAAATGTTTGATGATGAAAAGGATTACTTGCATTTGAGTGTGATACATGGTCGTATGCAAAAACATTGGCTTGCAGATCTCTATGTCTTTCAACATCATATCAAATGGTGACACTCATAACATGTCTTTGCAAAGAAATTTAATCTATGCTTATGATTATATGCATGATGAATACTCAAAACATAGTATTTAAGTATTCAATAGTCTGGATGATTTATATGGTTTGAGTTTGAAGTATACGAACATATAGTCATCACATTTCAAGAGCACGAGACCTAGGTTCTTGAACTTCATGAATTTGGGTTATTTGGCACTATTTTAGGTTATCAACATGACTATACCATATACTAAGTATGCACACAATATACCAAGGTTGAAAGTCACATTATTTTCATTTGAAAAGAATTTGGGTTAATATATTTTAGTTTGGCATGGTTTTAATCCATCGAGATTGGAATATATACATAGCATACAATAATATGTATAAGTCACATTTAGGAAATTGTTTGGGCATTGACACATGGTATAAGCAATTTGATAAATGTTGCATTAAAGTCTATGGTTGAGGTGGTATGTTATTTATAGTATGCGACCAAGGTATAACTTATGATTGGCATTTGGTGATGGTTGGATTATTTAACTTGGTAAGCGTGATCATATAATAATAATAATAATCTATTTTTAAGGTCATGACCAAGCCATACACCTAATTGGTGTATGAGACCTCCTCTGCCCAACGATTTGATTGGTAAAGTCTACAGAGGTATACATACCCTACCCCCCTCTAGATTTGAACTTGTGACCTCTTAAGAGGAAACACATGTTCTTAACCATTAGGCCCACTCGGTTTGTATCGACATATACACATCGCATGTGGTATGACTTTGGTTTTAATGAGGTTTTGTATCGAAGGATGGACGTAGTGGATCCTTGATGGCCATGCATTCAATGTGAAGAGACTGAGAATTTACTCCATAGTACCATGTCCATCACCTTACCGGCTTGAAGGTTTTTGGGTCATTTCATTTTTCTTAGCTTGTTGGAAGAGAGAACGAACTCTGCCTCTTGAGAAATCCTTGCTCCTAGTAGTTGTTGTAACTACTCTCAATCTCCACACTAGTATAAAAAGACATTTTGGCAAGGTATGTACTCGCAAGTGTATTCAACATCTCTTGAAAGTTATTTGTCTTAGTTTTGATTAAATTCTGACTCTGGTTAGCAAATTATGTGCATAAAAAAATTTATCTTTCCCTGCTCTATCATTTCTGGAAAATGAAGAGAAAATGGTGGTTGTTTGATGAGAATTGGTCGAGCTCTATCTTTCAGTTTCCACACTTTCACTTTCCATTTGCTATGATTGTTTGAGAAAGTTTAAAAGTGGAGGAATCCTTTGAGTTTTCTTTTGGTTTTCATACAAGTTGAATAGGGTTCGGACCCAACTCTTTATTTGTAGTTCATGAGTTCTGTGGTGGTTTTGGAATAAAATGGAAAGACTCACTTCAGTTTGATGAAAAAATATTAATGGGTTTTGAACTCGAGCTCAATAAATCATGCTATGGGTGAAGTTCGGCATGTCTTTAATCAAGCCAAACTATATTTTAGTCATTGTTCAAAAGTGAAAATGGGTCAAGCCAATTTTTGTATTGAACCCAATAGGGTTAAACACATATCCATTGGGTTGAGGTGCATGCAATTTGGTTGATGTATTTTCCATTCATTTTTTTGTTTTAGTTTTCCTTGTTTCTTCGAACAAAACTATTTTGGTTGGCAAAGTTTTTCTCTGGGTTTTGGCATTTCCAACTCTACTTAAGTCGAAACTCGAACCTATATATATTTCATATACATTTGGGTCAAGTCTTTCTTTTGGCTCTAAATCCTCATGATTATTTGTTGGCAAAGTTTTAGTTAAGCATGTGATGTCATTCTATCAACATTTCGGTCATGGTGTCTGTTACCCCCCATGCCTAGGGGTAACTACAGGAGATCATGTCTCGTGGCCCATAGTGGAGAACATGATCTCGACCATGATGATGATCAACATGTCCACATATGGCATCCCAACAACCCCCTTCATTCACCTTTACAACTACAGGTCAACCAAGGCTCATCACGTCCAAGCAACCCAACGTATGGGAGATGGTAAGCCATTGTCACCATGAGGTATGTTAGTCCTTTGTTTATGCAAGTTGTTGTGATTAATTTGTCAGGCATATGGATGAGAATATTTGGTTGAAGTTGGATAATGGATCACTGTTGACCAAAATTTGGTCAACTATATTTTCATGCGCTTGGATTCATAAAATCCTTGATATCAAAAGAAGACATTTTTTGAACTTTTATAAGTTCATTATGCAAACCCTCAGTCTCAGGTTCGCCACACATTTTTCGGATCAAAAAATTATTTCTATATGCATAAGTTACTCAAGATATTGTCTGAAGGTCCGATTTTGAAGAATCTTTCTAAATATCATGTTCTCCTCTCCTCTCCTATATTACAATTCTACCATACTTAGAATTTTCACTCAACATCTCTCTTTCCATACTTAGTCGTATTTCAGTGTTAGCGGGTTCAAGCTCTCATCCTCCATTTTCCATGACCTTCACTTTGCACCCCAAGTTTCATGATCTACATCTCAATGGTCAGCCTTGTTGTGGGTGCTGAGCTCCAAAGTATTTCATTCCTCTTGCATGAGAGTCCAACTGACCATTCTTCAACACTTAGTCTACTTTTGTATCGCGGACTCGCGGACTCCCTCACTCCCCAACCTGACAACCCATCCTCGCAACCTACAAACTACCCCATTAACTTCCAGAACCTACAAATTTCCACTCACTTACCCTTCTGCCTTCTCTCCCATACTTAGCCATTATTCCAAAGTTTTCCCTATTTAAACCATGAACCAATAAGAACATTCGACATGGAAGCATGGAATTGTGACACATGACAACTCGTGGAGGGAGACACATGGAATATTATTATTAGAGACACATGGAAGTATATGAATGGCTAATTCAAAAATCACTGGGCATGAGGTGGACGACGATGGGATTCCAAAAAATATTATTTTATTCAACAATTTTCCAAGGGCCGAATCCTCCAAGCTCCATAATTTCTTCTCTTCTCGTGTTTCTTACTAAGTTATCAAACACTTAGTATTATATACCGTGAAGAATATAATATCCCAATGCATGTGGGATATACTTTTAAAACAAAAAGTCAAATGTTATGAAGGGAAGCACGAAAATCGATCCAAGGGCTGAGATTCTCCCATCAACTTTGATCAACGGTGGCCGAGCGTTGATCTTGCGGAGACCATAACTTGAGCTCCGGGTGTCGGAATAGCATAACATTTATACCGTTGGAAAGGTATTTTGACGTAGAATATGTTGGCACATGTTTCAAATGTTTAAAGTTGATAAATTTTTCTCAGAAAGTAAAATATCAGTCAACTGCATTTTTAATGGGCCTACATGACAACTCAACTTCACAAGCTCATATCTTGAGATCCGGACGATGGCTTTGGGAAAATTTTATAAGGTTGGAATTATGAGATGATGAAGCACACATCAGAAGTGGTTTTCATGTATAAAAAGTTGGTTTTAACTTCCATAAAATTAAACTACAGTCGTCCTCTTTTGATGGAAAATTAATCAAATTTAAAAAAATAAAAAAGTTTAATTAAAAACTTTTATTAAAAAATGATAGGGACCCACTTTCAATATACTTGTATTAATGATATGAATTCATTAATGAGGAATTAATGAGACATTGAGTAAAAGGGAATGTTTCAAGAAGTAACTTGTACGGGAACTTCTAGAAGGGAGAAACCCTAACTACTCAAGTAGTTAGAAAATCTCTTGTTAAAAAGGGAAGAGAGGCTTCATCAAAAGGTCTAAGATTCAATATTTTCAGAGGGGAAATGAAGAATATAAAATGAATAATAAGGTACAACCATGGACACACAATGAAGCTTCTGATCAAACGAAATAAATCTCCATCTTCTCCATTTTTTCTATATATTCTTCTACACCAGTTCTCATAGTTTTATGCTCGAATCTAAGAGTTGGGCACAAGGTTGAGTTGTTGCGTGTCCTTCTTATATTATTCTAAGATATTTTCTTATATGATCATGGATTAATTGCGGCCACATATATGGTTGTCAAAGATTTTGTAATGAATAATATCCTTCATGAATAGAAGTCCACAAAGATTTCTTCGGGGTTGATCTCAACTATGCTTTGTAACCCTGTTTTAAGAATATAAAGTATTTGAGGTTGACCTATCAAATTCTCTTTTGATCTTGGTTGTAGTACTCTGTTAAAACTATTTGAGATGATCAAATCATTCTCTCCTATGAAAAATATATGGATGTATTTATATATTATTAAGAAGATTGTGTGTGATGTTGATCACAATTTAATTATGATGTTGAAGCCCTCCTTCAATCTTTTCTGATTAAAAGACTTTTATTGCATATAAAGATCATATTGGGTTATTGAAGAAACATTATCATATAAATCCAAGCAATAAATATATGGGTTTTGTTGTCTAGCACTCTCCCTACTCCAAGATATTCAAAGATATATCTTTTAGCCAAAGAGGAGAACCACCTCTCTAAAAACGAAGGGGTACTAATTTCCTCATGAGGTTGTCATTTCGGTCCTGAAGGATTCAAGTGTCAACATTTTTGGCGACCATACTCGGGACAATTTATTTTCAAGATATTTGAGGAACCAAAAATCTCCATGGCTCAAGGTTTCGATAAGAATATTCAAGAAAATGGTTTCTTATTTTAAGCATGGCTCATCTTTTTTGTAATATAAAAAAGAAACGAGAAGCACCAAAGATTCGGGAGAATGAACTCCCTGGAAAATCCATTGAAAAAAATTAAAATGAAGGATTTCATCCATGTCATAACGCTTCTTTATCAAGCCCATCAATGGCTTTGCAAGACTCGGCAAAAGGGAGAAACACTCAAAGAAGGAGACAATTTCATAATACCCTTTTAAATCTACCAGAAGTAGACTTTCAAATGCCCAATATTCCTATTGAAATTTTTTCTACATTCTTTGGGGATGCTTCAAAAGATGCAGAGAAAAACTTGATTAATTTTAAAGGTACATGTTATGATTTCAAACTCATTGAAGACAATGTTACATGTAGATTATTCCTACAAACTCTACGAGAGGATTATCTTGAATGGTATAGTTCATTAATGCCTAACTCCATTACTAGTTGGGATGTGTTAGAAGATTCATTTGCAGAAAATTTCATCCCAAAGGTGCATTCATATGTTTTTGCTAATGTTTTAAATGTTGTTGCCCACCCATCCTCTCCCATGTGGAAGAAAGATAACAAAATGACCAATTTTGAAGAAGAATCTAATCAAATAGTGGATGAAATTTTAAAGTCAAGTCATGTTGTTGAAGATGAAGATGAAAATTCCAAATTACAAGAAGAAAGTTTCGTCCTCCTATATAATCCATATGAAGATATTTCGAGCAAAATTTTTGAGAATGAAATTGAGGATCCTCCACCAAATACACAAGAAGATTTCAGCCTTGTGATAAATGATGAAACATCACAAGAGAAATTGCAGCAAGAAGAATTGATGGAAGAAACGAATCTTGAAAATAATGATGAACAAGATCACCTTTACAAGAAAGAAGAATATTTTCAAGAGATTTTTGATGAATCAAGAACCATAGAAGTGGTTGTAAATAAAGAAAAGGATGAATGCATTCTTATGTCAAAAGCTCCTCAACCAAGAATTAATTTTATTGAATTATGCTTCCAAAGCATTTTTGGCCAAACAACGCAATCAAATATTCACCATACTTGGTATACTTTTTCCCCAATACATATTGAGAGTGCCCCTGAATCATTGATACAAGTCCCACCATATCTAAGAATTTTGGAGTTCATTCCACAAATCAGATCAATGCTTGAATGGCTCCATTGGAAATCTGCCTACACCTAAGGTGCCCCTTTCTTTCAAGTAATTTAGGGTAGGTAGATCATGTATGTGTGTATTTTGTTTCTTCGGTTTAGTTTTGCATAATAAGGCAGTCTTTGTATTGAAGTTTGAAGTTAACTCGATGAAAGAAGAAGAATCATAAGAGTTCATTTTGAAGATGACTCCATATCCCAATGGAGAAGATAATTGGTCTCGAGATTCTGGTGTTCTCAGCAACCCACAGGGGGTCATTATCCCGCAGCTGGAGCCAGTTGTTGACGAAAATTTGGTCAACTATATTTTCATGTGCTTGGATTCATAAAAGCATTGATATCAAAAGAAGACATTTTTTGAACTTTTATAAGTTCATTCTGCAACCCTTAGTCTCAGGTTCACAACACATTTTTCGGATCAGAAATTTGTTTCTATATGCCTAAGTTACTCAAGATCTTGTCTGGAGGTCCAATTTTGAAGAATCTTTCTAAATATCATGCTCTCCTCTCCTCTCCTATATTACAATTCTACCATACTTAAAATTTTCACTCAACATCTCTCTTTCCATACTTAGTCATATTTCAATGTTCGCGGGTTCGAGCTCTCATCCTCCATTTTCCACGACCTTCACTTTGCACCCCAAGTTTCATGATCTACATCTCGACCGTCATCCTTGTCGCTGGTGCTGATCTCCAAAGTATTATATTCCTCTTGCACTCAAGTCATACCGACCATTCTTCAACACTTAGTCTACTTTTGTATCGTGGACTCGTGGACTCCCTCACTCCCCAACCCACCAACCCGTCCCAACAACCTACAAAATACCCCATTAACTTCCAAAACCTACAATTTTATGTTCACTTACCCTTCCACTTTCTCTCCCATACTTAAACATTATTCCTAAGTTTTCCCCATTTAAACCATGAACCAATAAGAACATTCCACATGGAAGCATGGAATTGTGACACATGACAACTCGTGGAGGGAGACATGTGGAATATTATTATTAGAGACACATGGAAGTATATGAATGTTTAATTCATCAATGACTGTGAATGAGGTGGACGACGACGAGATTCCAAAAAAATACTGTTTTATTCGACAATTTTCCAAGGGCCGAATCCTCCAAGCTCCATAATTTCTTCTCTTCTCGTGTTTCTTGCTAAGTTATCAAACACTTAGTATTATATATCATGAATAATATAATATCCCAATGCATGTGGTGTAGACTTTTATACCAAAAAGTCAAATTTTATGAAGGGAAGCACAGAAATCAATTCAAGGGCTGAGATTTCCCCATCAACTTTGATCGACAGTGGCTGAGTGTTGATCTTGCAGAGGGCATAACTTGAGATCTGCGTGTCGAAATAGAGAAAAATGTATTCTATTGGAAATTTATTTCGACGTAGAAGATGTTGGTACATGTTTTAAATGTTGAAAGTTGATAAAAATTTCTTAGAAATTAAAATTTCAGTCAGCTGCATTTTTAATGGGTATGCATGACAACTCAACTTCATGAGCTCATATCTTGAGATCCGGGCGATGGATTTGGGAAAATTGTATATCATTGGAAAGCTAATATGGTGAAGAAAACATCAGAAAGGGTTTTCATAGATAAAAATTTGGTTTTCACTTCCATCAAATTAAATTACAGTTGTCCTCTTTTGATGGAAAATTAATCAAATTTTTAAAAATAAAAAAGTTTAATTAAAAACTTTTATTAAAAAAGGAGAGGGACCCACTTTCAATATAATTTTATTAATGATGTGAATTCATTAATGATGAATTAATGAGACATTGAGTAAAATGGAATGTTTCAAGAATTAACTTGTACGGGAATTTCTAGAAGGGAGAAACCCTAACTACTCAAGTAGTTAGAAAATCTCTTCTTGAAAAGGGAAGAGGGGCTTCATCAAAAGGTCTAAGATTCAGTGGGCAGAAGATCAGAGGAAGAAGAAGGTACAACCATGGATACACAATCAAAATTCTAATCAAAAGAAAGAAATATCCATCTTCTCCATTTTTTTTATATATTCTTCTACACCACTTCTCATAGTTTTATGCTTGAATCTCAGAGTTGGGAACAAGGTTGAGTTGTTGAGTGTTCTTCTTATATTCTTCTAAGATATTTTCTTATATGATCATAGAGTATTTGAAGCCACATATATGGTTGTCAAATATTTTGTAATGAATAATATATTTCATGAATAGAACTCCACAAAGAATTTCTTCAGGGTTGATCTCGATTATGCTTTGTAACCCTATTTTCAGAATATAAAGTATTTGAGGTTGACCTATCAAATCATCTTTTTATATTGATTGAAGTACTCTGTTAAAATTCTTTGAGATGATTAAATCATTCTCTCCTATGAAGAAGATATGGATGTATTTATATATTATGAAGAAGATTGTGTGTGATGTTGATCACAATTTAATTTTGATGTTGAAGCCCTCCTCCAATCTTTTTTGATTAAAAGACTTTTGTTGCATATAAAGATCATATTGGGTTATTGAAGAACCATTCTCATATAAATCCAAGAAATAAATATTTGGGGTTTGTTATCTATAACTCTCCCTACTCTAAGATATTCAAAGATATATCTTTTAGCCAAAGAGGAGAACCACCTCTCTAAAAGAAGGGGAACTAATGTCCTCATGAGGTTGTCGTTTCGGTCCTGACGGATACAAGAATCAACAATCACTAGTTTGGGAAATTGTGTCAGTTGCCTTGTTTCACCTTGGTGGTAAGATTTTATGCCCTAGTCATGTGTTGCCACCGCCTATAGAAAAGGGGTACTAGGGGGCCCTCACAAGGGTAACGTTTTGTTCCCTTCCATACTTAACACTTTCCATCCTGGAGCCTCTCATAGTGTACCAAAATTTGGCAATGGGTCATGGTCCATTCTCTCATGAGAAGAGGGGATGAATACCCAGAGGTCAATTGTAGTTGTTAATAAAATAATAAGAAAATGATGCTAAAGAAAGAAAGGAATGATAGAAAAAAAGTACTAACAGAAGTTAGTCCAAACTTGAGCTCTACTCTTTTAGTGCTCACCCCAGTCCCAAATAGCAATGTTAAAGATTGAAACCTTATAAAAGGGGACTTTCAAATATGATAAAGTGGACAAGAAATATCGTTGATGAAGGGGTTTGGAAAAAATACCGTGTAAATATGGGGTAACTCAAGAGAAAGCGCACCCTCCACAAAGGTGCGCATAGAAATGGGTTTAATGACACCATGATCCATGAAGTAAGCCCTAAAACCATATCACTATCACACTTACTCTTGAATGGTTTTTAATTTCCCTATCAGCCTCGAGACCTATCCCTCTACTTGGGTTATTTTATTTCATGTCTAGGTACACACCTAAAAGGGTTGGATGAAGGCCCTACCATACTTAAACTTGGAAACTAACATGGGGTATTGGGCTGGTGTGATGCTTGAGGGGTATACTGAGGTAAATTGTCCTACATGGATTATATCTTAAGTTACAACTTACTTTGCATGATTTAAGGACTAATGTTTCTTGTGAACCGTGGCTAACCATATTTTACACTTTGATTTGTCTTGGATGGCCTTGACATGGTTCTTTGAGGGATGTCATGGGCTTGTACCTAGAACATTATGCCTTTATTACATGACCTTGACATGTGTGATGGAGAGCAATGGGTCATCCAGTGACTCACCACCCTCAAACATTCGCTCTCACATGTTTATAAGACTGAATGATGGACAAATGGGCTTGGTAGGAGAAGATTCAGTCATGATGGCACATAAATGGGTTGGAAACCCCACAGGCTGGGTAGAGTACCCCAAATATTATTCCTCACCCAGATCAGGGATATTGTAGTAGAAGATAATCATAGACATGGTAGAGACGAGATGCATCTTCCTAGAGGCTAGACGCAACACTCAGATCCTGGACGTCAGGCCTAGTTTGATTATGACATCATCTTCTAAGGTTTGATGGAGTTAGGGTTTGGAGGATTATTTGGGCATTGACAATGTTTGTCATGATTTTGAGTGGGGAGAGACATAATTTTCCCCCAATCCACCCCGAATGGATGCCACATGGTCTTTGGAGGCCCCCTCCTTTCCTAAGGAGGCTTGACGTCTCACATGTGTGGGATATTTTGATTTATTTTCTGCATTTTAGCATTTGCAAAGGGTTAAATGAGGGGCCAACCCTACTTAAAACATTGTTATGTTATGTTTGTGGAAAAAAGTGAAGAGCTGGGCCTCATATAATAAGGCTACCCTCACTTTCATTTTTATGATCATCATTCCTCCCCATTGTGAGGCACTACTTCTAAAAATTTTGGCCCTTCAGGGTTACTATCTCTTTCTCTCTCATGCATTATGCTTGGATGGATATTTTATGGATGGTTTTGTTGATTTTCAATGGATATTTCTGCAATTGGGGTGAAATTATCTTGGTTTCTTAGATGAAGTAAGCAAATTTCTGCAATTTTTGTTTAAGTTATTAATGTTTATGGTGAAATTGTTATATTGTTGCAAGAAGTCTTGTTTATTGAAACCCCTAGAGAGAAAAATAAGTGCTTCCTCCTCTCACAAGTTTATAGTTGTCTAAAATTGGTTAATTGTCCTTGCTAGGGTTAGAACCGTAAAGCCCTAAAGTGCTAGCACTTCAGGATTTTAGCCCTTGATAATTGATCTTTGACCTAGTTGAAGCTATAAGAAGGGAGGAACAATTTCTAGGGCCGAAATGTGTTTGCACCCTAGACGTCCTTCTCCTCAAGATATAAATCCTAAGGACCAAATGTGCTTGCACCTTAGGGTTTAGATCCTACCTCTTGGTTTCAAGTAGATAAACCTTCAATCTTAGTTGCATTGAAAGACTCCATAACCCTAAAAAAGCACTAATCTTAAAACACTCTTATGGTGAATTGATTGATGAACCTCTCTCTCAAAACTCTCAAGCATTCTACTAACTGTACTTGATCCAGGTGGATATCAATGGCCACCCACCTATTCCAACTGGCTCATTTTGGAAGTTTTGTTTCTAGTTTTCGAGTCCCAAACTTTTGGGGCCGTTTTGAGGCCCTAAACAACGTTTTTAGGGCTCACCATAGTTAGAATATAAACAGAGTCATATTTTGATGGCAACATGTGTATTCCTCGGATAGACCTTTCCAACGAGCTATTGTTCACCCCAAACGGAGATCGTATGCCAAAGTTACGCCCCCGAGAAATTGATACACCAAACTACCCAAAACAAGGTCCACAAAACTGTTGGCTTTTCATCTTCCGGGGTTAGGGTTTTGGATTTGTTCATAAGATTATTTATTTTAATCCCATTCATTAAAATCCATTATTACATCTTTCTCTTGTCTATATAATTAAAAGAAAATATGGCATGTATGATCTGCAATTTGAATGAAAGAAAGATGTGGACAACGTGATGAATTATGGGAAACTTTTAATTCACAACATGTAAATATGATTTGGAATGTCTTATGAGCCGATTGTTTTATGAGGAAGATATACATGCATGGTTTTAAAGTTTAAATATTGAATAGTTTTATCATGCATTCATTTCATGTTATCATTTTTGCAAGACACTTTCCTTTATCATATATCCCAGACATGAAAATCTCATTTTGCATACACTTCCTTGTTCATATTTTAAGAGGAAAATGGTTTGTATATATGAAGAATTTTCAATTCAGATTTCATATTATAAAGAAGAGTTGGGTGTTTACATAGTTGTGTTGGTGTCCTTGTATTCATTTCCCTTTTATGATGCATAGTTGTGCTATTCTCATAGTCAAATTTAATCATGTTGACAAATTGTATTAGATGTTCAATATATCATGTCATGTATATCTACTAAGTGGATAATAATGGCATATAGATGAGTTGTTTCAATTGTGACAGTAATCGCAGTGGAAACAGGGAAAACAGAGGCCAAAGAGGGAAAATGCCTAATGCTTTTGGGCAACAAGGAAGTAGACAAAGGGAGGCTACTTCAAACAAAAAAATAGTACTTCCAATTTTATTTTTATTATTTGATGACACTGTCACTTTGACATTCGAGGCACGTTTTTGGGACAACAAACATGATATTATTTTTGAAAACTTTTATATCGTGCCATTATGATATTTTGGGAGGTATAAGTGTTTTGCTAATGTGTCATGTTTATATTGGTTACCTTTTGATATATTTTATGATGCTAATATATACATGGTATTTTGGAGTTACAAGGGAAATGTTGAACCCTGCCTATTAACTATTATTTATTATTTATTATTATTGACCCTTATTATCAATAAATTTGTCCTATATTTGCTAAAGTAATTTAACTTTAGTAACAAAAGGTAGTTAATCCACTTGAACTACTTTTTGAAGAATAAAAGGAAGAGAGCAAGGACAAATAAGGAAGGAGGAAATAGAGAGAGATACTTTTGATAAGTTTTGCTCTTGTTTTAAGTGATATTTTTGATATTCATTCTTTCATTTCCGAGTTTCATGAGAGCTAAGTCCTCTTGTTAATAGCAAGGTTACTCTAAAGGTGCAAAAAAAGAAAGGACTGGGAAGCATAGACTTTTGACATGCTTCAGAAGGTCATTCATTTATCTTAATAGTCTGTTTAGTTTGATTAGAATTTATGAATTCATTTTCGGTGTTGATTAAGGATATTTTGCAGAGTCAAGACCATGATGTGCTTGTTGCTTGGATTGATCCAATTTATTTTAGTCTTGGTCTTTTTATTTTAGACACCAGTCGTATTTGTATGATTCAAAATTACATCCTTGCTTCTAAGTTTGATTATGGTCCAAGCCCTCATAGGGGTTTGTAAAGAGGAACTTGGTTGTAACTCAGAAAAGATATCAATAAAGTCAATTGTTGATTTCTTCTCGATTTGAGACTTGTTGTGTATTGGTTTTCATATGTATGAGTTCTTGTATTTATTCATTTAAATTCATATAAACTTTATTTACAAACACTTTTCTACTTTTTAAATTTTATTTTCAGCAAAGCATACAAATTTGATAATAGAATCAATCTCGAGAACTTATTTCTTGAGGGTTGATTGATATTTTTGAATTGGCTATAAGCCTGTGTTAACAATCTCCCATATCTCACCTATCCTAGTGAGATTCAAAAATGCTTGAGTGAGGATATAGTTATTCCTCACATTAACACCATACATTGGTTGTGATGGTAGTGAGGATATATATATCCTTGGGGACAAAACATATCACGTGCGGCCAAAATGATGGTCATTGAGCATGTGCTCTCGAGGCAATTTTTTTGTATAGGCCTCTCTAATGAGAGAGACGATGTTTTCTTAGCTAACACATTGTTGGGTGCATGGAGAGAGGGAATTTTCATTTGATTTGGTCATCTGTTGATTTTTCTAGGAGTAGGTGGTGTTGTTACTCTCACAGGTGTATATCAAACCATCGGGGCCTAAGGATCCATGTATGAGGTGGTGGGGAGGATTAATGATCTGAGAGGGTGGGGGTGGGGGTGGAAGATATTTAAATCCCAGTTACTTTCACTGGTGGCACTCATTGCCACAGATTATCCTGAAGTACCCTTATGCAGGGATGGACTTAAAGCATGACCCAGAGATGGTCCTCCCATTAGGCAAGAACTATGGTCCCATCGGTGATTATGTGTGTTTGTTGTTGTTATTTTTACTTATGTTGTTACTTCTTTTATTATATATCTAATAGGTTACTAATGGCTACCTTACTTATTGTGTTCATATCTTGTCCTAAGGGGATGAAAGATACCCATGGTGCAAGGTGTTAGCACTCTATAATTCCCAGAGGTTGTCAAGGGTAGAAGAAATTGATAGAGGTAACTTACCAAAACCACTTTTGAAACTAGGATCTAGCCCTGCCAGTTTCAGAGAGGGATCTCTTTGTATGATTTAGATTTTTTTAGGTTTTATATATTATGCTAGTTAAGATACTCAGAGTTTGTTTGTTTGTTTATAAAAGTTGGCTAAGGAAATGCATTAAACTTCCATTGGGCTATGGGGTCTGTATTTAAGATCAAAATCAGATACAACTTTTATAAATTTCTTTCACAGGGCAAGGTCGTGAGACCGTTGGATCTATTGGAATTAAATGGGGTGGATAAGACATAAAAAGATGTGAGAGTCCGTTGAGTAAAGAAGCAATCAAGAATTTATCTACTTAACTCCAGATGAAAAACATATAGACCATTAAAAGACCAAAAACAGAGTGTACCAGAAAAATTATGTTCTTTAACTTCCTTTTAATGATTAGAATCTGAAAACATAATGATCACAGAGAAAAGTAAAACATTTAACAAAGAAAGATAAACATTGCCAACGATCAAACACAAGAATGCTATGAATAGCCTTTTTATTATTGGTCGATCCTTTTGAAAAAATTACACAAATAGCTCCTTGGGCACAAAAATCAACCCTCAATACTTTGAAGTGAGAAGTATTTATATAATAGTTACATATGATCCTGTCATTAATGACTAGGATATTGTGGAGAAAAAATCTAACTAACTAGATTACAAATTACAAAATAATAAGAATGTTGCTAATCTATTCGAATCCTTGGTGCTGATTTTGGGGGAAGTAGTTGATGATTCATCACTTTGACTTGACTGTCTACTCCACGCTGACTTGGAAATCCACATCACCTTTACTCAAGTAAAGAACACAGGTATTCCTATATCTTTTTACTAGGGATGGAAACCTTGAGTAACTTTCTGTATATTTCGTCCATCTCAGTGTACTTGGCAAAAGTAGGCTTTGTAATAAAAATATATTTTATCTCATGTTGGATGCTCAGGTCCAACTGTAATGTTTCTAAGAAATCCTTGCCAGTAATGCTTCCTTGTATACCTACAAATTTTGAACCATCCTTCTCCACTATGATGATCTTCTGCTTGTTGTCATTTATCACTAGTAGTCCAGGGAGTCCCTTCTTGTGTAGCATGTCAACCTTGCTGAAAAATCTTTGCACTCCAATGTCCATCATCTGAGCTTTCTCCTCTAGCTGCAACATCAATCCTTTCTTGGTCAAGACCTTCTTGACCTCAAGGATGGTCCTTGCCCTGTCTTCAATTTCCAATGCTTCTAACTCCTGCTTGGTCTTGGATTTTAGGAACCCGATGAGATCAGTGGCCTCTGTAGGTCTCTCCTCTAATTCTTCCCTTATCTTTTCAATTGCTTGTCCGGCCTTATGTACTAGTTCATGTTGTTCAATTTTTTTTTGTATGAATGGCCATATCTCTGCCATCAACTTGCTAATATCCATTCATATATTTTCCTTGGCCTCAGATAATGTCTTGGCCATGGCAATCTCCTTCTACAGCTTCTGTAATTCTTGACTGAGAATTTGTGATTTATGCATTTCTTTGTTATAGCTAGACTTGAACATGGACTTAAGGTCCTGGAAGATTTTTACCTCTTCTTGCATTTTTTTGATTTCCTCTCCTTGAAGGGACATATCTTCCATAGACTTTACCAGCTTCTCAGAAGCATCTGGAACTTTCACTAGGATGATTAATGGAATCTCTACTGTTGTAGTAGTTGTTGTTGTAATAACTCCTATGAGAGGAACTGCATCCATTGGGATAACAACTATCTGCACACTCTGTTCTTTCTCTTTAACCAACTTGTCTAACTCAACTTCCATCTCTTTTATTTGTGCATTTTGCTCCATTATCAATTTCAACATCTCCTCTTTGTGGCCTTCACTTTCAGCCATTTCCTTTGCTTGAGAATCTTCAGTGGCTAGAAGTTTCAATTGTTTTCTCAAAGAGGTTATGTCAGTATTTTTCTTCTTTGGTAACTCCTCAGTTGCTTTGACATTAGATGGGTCATAACCAATCTTCAGCACCAGCTCCTCTAGGGATTTGATTTTATTATCTTTGGCCAAGGCTGGTATCTTTTCTAGCTTCAGTTGGGATTGGAAGTTGTTCAAAGATACATGCAAATTCAAGGCAGTAAGTGAAGTTTTTGTTAGAGTGGAGAAAATCATCTCCCTCGTTTTCCTATGCATGTCTATTTGATCTGCTAGATGAACCTCCTTCACATCGAACTCAAAGGATGATTTCTTGTAATCAGAAGTTGTCTTTGGATGAGTGATCTGTGCCTGTAAGAATGCCACATGCATCCTTCCCTTCTCCATGTCAAATGCAGACAATAATCTATGATGGGTTGTAGATGTCTGCTTCCAAAACTGGATCTATGTGCTTCTATTCAGAATTTCATTCCTCTGCTTGATCATTTTATATTTATAAAAAATTCCTGATCTTGTTGTCTCATTAGAGGACTCAACTGACAATGTAGTGTCTACTTGCTTTTTGGAGGATGATGTGGACACTATGTGTTGTTTGCCTGAGAATGTTGAGGAATGTGGTCCCTCCATGACTACGGTGGACTGTGTTTCTCCTTCTCTAAACATGTCTAGTGTGTGGCTAGTCTTTGTCCTCTTCCTGTAAACTTGGAAATATTCATTTGAAACCTTTGTGACTAAAGGTGAAACCTCTTTCCTGGATCTTTTTTTTGTTTGCACCTGAGGGGTGCTGGTATGTGAAATGTTGGCAGGTGAAGGATATTGTTTTGTCTCCAACAAAGTATTTTCCTACCAGTCTGTCTGATTCATAGACTTTTCTATTTCAGGCTTTGACACATGAGCATAAGGAGAAGTCTTTTGTTTGAGCCTGATTTTTGATATAATGCCAAAGGGGTCATAATTCCATGGGAAATTCAAACTAAAATCCATCTGTTTCAAGAGGTTGTTGGCCTCTTCTTCTGCAGCTCTGCTATTGCATATGAAAGAACTAATTTGGATCTTGATCCTGAGTTGTTGTTTCTTCTTAAATGATACAAAGTGGATGCCATCAGAGTTTATCATCTGCTTGATGTATTCCAATGCAAAGATTCTAACAGGGAGGTATTTTGGCAGTTTGTATGGTGGCAATTCACACCCATACACTCTGATCTCGGTATGGTTCTGGTAAAGATACCAGTCCCCTTTTTTGGCCAAGTCAGATAGATGAATAATTCTATGGACCTCCTCATTTATCCTTGGTTCCATTCTGTTGTTGAGCATGCACACCACTGGATGGTAAAATTGATCAATGTAGTGTTTGAAGCTGAACTCAGTGGAATTCTTGCTCACTAGTGATGTCCAAGAAGTCAATGATTGAGGATTTTCATCCTAATCCAATTTCTGGAGAGCACATGAGAATTTGTCTTCCTGGAAGAAAAGGAACAGGTACACTAGCACTGAGGAGTACCTGAAAATTCCCTCTGTTGAGAACTTGAAGAGTTGTTCATGTATATTGTCAGTCAGATACTGGCTAAAATTGAACTGGGTTGTAGCTTTCTCTTTTGTGGAGAAAAAGGATAGAAAACCCAGGATGGGTTCGTCTACCCATTCATCAGAAAAATATCCTAACACGCAACAGAGGGTGGAAATGATTTGGTTGGATCTAACTGAGAAAATGGAAGATGGATAGGGAGGGTTTTTCTTAGGCAACTACGCATCTTCAGGTAGGAAGATTTCGAATATTTGGGATATTTGAGGGAAAGAAAGTTTCTGATAGAGGTCATTTAGGATTTCAATGGAGAAAGGGTTAGCAGAATCAGTTCTGGGGATCAGTAGAATCTAGTTTATTGATTCATGGGTAATGGTGAATAGAGTTTCACCAGATGAAGACACGATGGCCCTTTGGTCGAGAAGGTAATGGGATTGACAATTAACGTCGAACTCTGGGAAATGATAGGTCTGGGGAAAGATGTATAATGGTAGATTGGACTCCGAGAGTTCGATATCGTCACTCTGGTCTAAGAAAATGTCTTTTAGATAGAAGTGTAATTCGAAGAAATCGAATTCACAATTCGGCTCTGCAACTCTGTAATATTTATCAGCCAGGGGATCACGGTCCAGGTCGATGGGAGGAGGAAGAAATGGGTTTTTTGGTTGTTTCAATAGATTTGGTTTTGGGCACCATAACTAACGGAGATCTGAAGGCAGAAATGGTATTGACTGTAATTACCCAGTTTAATGGTGCCTGTCGACGGTGTTCCTGGTGGCAGTTAGCTTGAAAAATGGAAATGATGTTGTGTCGAATGTGTCTGGACCGGTGAACAGTATGGTAATGGAAAAAAAATTGAGTTAAATGGTGTAAGGGGGTGTCCGTTATGGCGTGTGTGGTGACTGGACGAGTAACGGTCACGAGGGACGACATTGATTGGCCAAAGGGTAGATGAGTGTGACATGGATGGCATTGATTGGCCAATGGGTAGATATCACTGTGACGTGTGACAGGGTAGTGGGGTACGGTGGCAAAGTGAGGTGGGTGGTATTGGATGAGCAGTTAGGCAGGTTCCCAGATGGGGGGGGGCTATGGTAAGATATGGAGCTGACACGTTGCACGGGGCCCATGTTGGGAAAACC
>ML842236.1:14336-33317 GCA_009831015.1 Picea engelmannii | reverse complement strand
CCCCCCCCCCCCAACCGTTAAAGGCAGAAAGTCGGGGGGTCCAAAAATCATTGTCGACCGTTGATCTAAGCGCAGCTTGATCAACCGTTGATAATTGTGTACTTTTTAGCTGCATGACGACAAAAGTCATATTCCAATAGAACTTAGGATAAAAATCATTTTGTGGGTAGCGCTAGCTTCACCTTCTTTATTTTTTCACCAAGGGGTCATTTCCAAAGGTACATACATCAAATTAACTCAAAATACAAGGTATTTTCAACCATTTTTGCAAATCTTTATTGAAATAAACCATGCTAACCTAGCTCTTAATCTAATCACCTAACATATTAATTCAGCTTAGACTGTTGGATCAATAATTACTCTAAACTCTCCGGATGGGGTGCCACGTAGAGAGGAAAGGACACGTGGATTAGAGCTGGGTGGTACCATAAATGTTGGTTATCAGCTCCCATCTCCTTGCCATTAAATATGGGAGTGAACGCAAGCATCCAACACCAAACGATGAGGCCTCTCACGCGAGCGAGGAGGACAGTCGACCAGAGCATTAAGACCACAACCTTAATGGCCACAGATATCAACTTCATCCTTATCAACCACCTTGGAGGATTTGTGATGCATTGGGAGATTGCAGAGTCGAAGGTTGAACCTTCAGAGTGTAGGAATAGAGACACCCCTTCAGCCAGTATTTCGTCCATAGCTTTGCTTCTACACATGCCAAGAGAAAGGGGGAGGCCTCGCAGAGGCGCAACATGGTATGCATTCGACTCACACAGGAAGCGGCAGAATAATTTTGAAAAAGCATTGGCTCTAGCTAGCAGGAGGAGAACCAGGAAGTCCAGGAGAACTGGAATGCCTCCCACGACATATGTCGAGGAGATTGCTCTGGATGAATCCATCCAGAATTACCCAGAGAATCTCCTCTTCATGGTCCCAGACAATTGGGATCCCCCCGCCTATTTCAGGAACGAGGCCATACCCCTTGCTCCAAGAACAACACATGGTCCCAGGGAAGGTGCTCCAGCTGAGGAATTCACGCCTTGCTACATGGAGGAATAATTCCAAGAAGGCATATAAGGAAACACCCATATCACAATCGACAAACCTCCTGAGGAAGTGGCACAGCAGAATAGGCAGCAAGAGCACCAGGGTGGCAGTGTAAAAGAAAGCAAGGATGAGACCGACGCGCAGAAGATAACTCCCTTCTCCTCCACTCCGCAAGAATTGCAGGACCAGCCACCACTCCTTCACCCGGAGCACCTGGAATTAATTTTCGACACTCGCAGCATGGTGGACGACCAGATTTTCAGGGCCATATGAATCAACCAACGCCTTGAAATGATTTTCGTCGCGTGCTCCAGCACATCCCCAAGATGCCAATGCCCCACATGCGCACAAGTCTACGCGATTCCAGTCAAATGAGGAAAGAATGAAGACGATGATGAGAACATTGGTTAAAAGGTTTTACGCATGCTCATAGTTAGAAACTTTTTTCTTTTGTTGCAAACCAGATCTCTAGCTCAGTTATCTTATAGCAATGTTGTTGGTAGCATAGTAAAGAACATACTTAATCTAAGGGTGGCCATGCGTCCTAGTTTCCTTCGGGCAGGATGGCAGCTTGAAATTTTGAGTTTGGAAAAGTGGCATGGAATGGCCAGCTGTCTCGGTTTCCTCTCCAGGCGAGACAGTTGGCATTCCAACATAACTATGTAATTCTGCAACTTTAATATAACATGACCTACCTTTTTACTTAAAAAAAAATTAATTACTCTAACCTAAGATATTTGGCCAAGATTAGACTGTTTGGCCAAATTTATTCACTAACCTATCTAATTTGGCCAAGTTTAGACTGTTTGGCCAAATTTATTCACTATCCTATCAACATAAATTTAAAAGGTTTGATCATGATTAGGCAGTATGAGTCAAACCGAGTTTATTTTGATGGAGTTTTGTATTTTCTCCTTTTTATTTTTATTTTTTATGCCTCTTTTGATTTTTATTCTTTTCTTTTCTTTTATTTTCCTTTCCTTTTCTTTTCTTTTATTTTCCTTTCCTTTTCTTTTATTTTCTTTTTATTTTGTAAATCATTTGCAGAATAAAATATTATTTACAACATAATACAACTAGAGGAAGAGATTCTAATCACCAGGTGATCCTATGAAATATAGGGTTATAACAGTGGCTCCACTTGGGGATGATGCTCTCCTTGTGAGGTGCCAAGAACCAGCTACATGTTGCCTTAAATGTTCTTCTCCAGTGCTTTCCTACATCTTGATTTGCTTTATTCTAACTGTAAATCTGGTGATCTTGTTCACTGTCTTAGGGCCTTCTCTTCGGGCTTCAACTACTTGATAAAAATCACTCACACCTGACATAAAAGTAAAAATGGTTTGTCCAATGAGATGAGTGAGAAAAGATCTTCATTATGGTGGAACATAATATTTGAGCATTCTTCCATTGATAGGCCCTCCTGGCAGATCTGCTCCATCCATGTCCCTGATTAAAAATGCATTGTTGCCTCTGTAAGCCTGGATTATGAATGGGCCTTTCCATAAATTGTCAAACTTTCCATGTTTTCCCTTTTCTTCATTTCTTGAATCCCATTTCAGTACTATATCACCCAATTTGAAATCATCATCCTTGGTTCTTGTGTCATAGATTTTCTTGATTCTCTCTTGAATCACCTGAGGCTAGTTATAAACCTCCTCTATGGACTGTTGCAGTTGTATCATTTGATTGATCCTTCTTTGGATGTCGTTTGGTTCTACCTGTACTTCTTGTAATAGCTTCATAATAGGAACACCCAAAGAGGTGGGAAAAACAACATCCATTCCATAGACCAACTGATATGGAGACATACCAATTGACCTCTTAGTAGTAAGCATGTCTTCCCAAAGTGCATGTACCAACTTGTTGTGCCATAATTTATTATTGTCCTGCAGCATATTCTTGGTAATATTGACCAAAATCTTATAAAAAGACTCTGTAAATCTATTTCCCTGAGGGTAATAGGTTGTAGAGTGTCCTAAAGTGATCTCATACTTGCTGGAAAATTCTATCATCTTTTTTTATTTGAAAGTTGTTACATTATCAGTGATAATCTTCCTGGGGCATCCAAATTGAGAAAGAATGTTAGTTTCCAAGAATTTTATAATCACGACATCAATAGCTTGCCTGGAGGGTACAACTTCAATCCACTTGGTGAAGTAGTTAGTAGCTGTGAGGATCCACTTGTGTTGGCCTAATGAAGGTGGGTGAATCTCTCCAATAAAATCCAAACCCCATTGTTGAAATGGAGCTTCAACTGAAATAGGATTCAAAGGTAAAGGAATAAGTTCCATTTTGCCTTCAAAGATCTGGCATTTGTGATAGGAGGTTACCTTTTTGTGGACATATGCAAACAAGGTTGGCCAGTAGAAACCATCTCTAAGAATTTTATTAGCAGTAGCCTTCCAATTTAAATGTACACCACAGTCTCCTTCATGGAACTCCTACAAAGCTTTATCAACTTCATCTTTCAATAAACAATTCAGTAAAATGCCTCCAACATCTTTCCAATAAATATTTACATTCAAAATGCAATATTTCAAAGCTTTAAGTTTTAAAAATCTAGCTTTAGTTTTTGTCAAACCAGGAGGAGCTTGTAGATGATGTAAAACATAAATGAGGTCTGCATACCAGGGGAAGTTTGAGAAAATATCTTTGACATGTGGAGTTGCATGCTCTCCTTGTTCATCAAGTGCAGCTAGAAATTTTATATCTAAAGCATGAAAAATTGATTCAACCATCAGTTTGGTTAATCCTTGACCCTTGGTCAACTTGGTTGGTTTGATTTATATATCATACTCAAGTATCACAGCAATCCATTTACCTCTTCTTCCATCTGGGTTATCTTGAGTCAGAATATCTTTCACCATTGCATTAGGAACATAAGCAATGATATGTGAGTGGAGAATGTATACTCTGAAATCCTTAATTGCTTTTACCAAGGCAAAAGCATGTTTCTCCATGATGTTGTAGTTCAATGAAACATCTCTCAATGATTTTTTGAATAATTCTATACGTTGTTCATGGCCTTCGTTGTTTTTCTACAAAAGGACTGTTGCAATGGTATGTTCAAAAGCAAAAGAGAATAAGTAGAAATCTTTGGTATAATCAAGACTTATTAGTACAGGGGCTTGTGTCAAGGCCTGTTTCACTTTATCAAAGGATTTCTTTGCTTCTGTGTTCCACTTTATTTTTGTATCTTTTTTAAGCATGTTTGTTATGTTTCTGAGGAGTTCTGCCAAATTAGGGATAAATCTTCTCAGAAAGTTTATTTTTCCTATGAAAGACTGCAATTCCTTAATGTTTCTTGGATGGTCTATCTTCTAGATGGCTTCAATTATGCTAGGGTCTATCTTGATTCCATCTTTAGATATGATGTGCCCTAACAGTTTACCCTCCTCTAAACCAAACAAAGTTTTCTTGGGGTTTAGTGAGATTCTGAACCTCCTGCACTTTTCAAAAACTCTTCTGAGGTGTTGTAAATGTTCATCATCTATTTTTGAATAGACAGTTACATCATCCAAGTATATGGCAATAAATCTCCCAATTTCATGCACAAAAACAATGTCCATTTCTCTCTGAAATGTGGCACCAACATTCATTAAACCAAAGGGAATTTTCACATACATGAAAGTGCCCCAAGGTGTAGTGAATGTTGTTTTCTCTTGGTCATCTGGGTGGAATAATACTTGGTTGTATCCAGAAAAAACCATCTAATAAAGAGATCCTACTGGATCCAACTACCTTCTGTAATATATGATCCATTTTGGGCAGAGGATAGTTGTCTTTAAGGGAGACTTTGTTGAGGTTTCTGAAATCAATGCAGAGCCTGATTTCTCCACTCTTTTTTTTGGTAGGAACTAGATTGGAAACCCATTTTGAGAACCTTAGAGGGACAATGATTTTAGCATCATACATTTTCTTAATTTCCTTTTCAATTAGGGGCATCAACTTGGGGTTAATTCTCCTAAGTTTCTGCTTGAAAGGATTATGATCTTATTTTATAGGGATTTTGTGTTGTATAATACCGGTGTCATAAGATTTCAAGTCTTCATAGCTCCATGCAAAAACGTCTACAAATTCTTTGAACAATTCAATATATTTTTGTTTTTGGGCAGGAGGTAATGATTTGGATAATTTAATCATTTTAGGTTCCTCGTCTGTTCCTATGTTACATTCCTCAACATATTTCCCAGTAGGTTCAATTTTTGGCTTTTTAGCTACATCATTGAAATCAAACAGTTCTTCCAATGGGACTAGCTCTCTAGGTAGGATGTTATCTTTTAATTGCAAAAAATTAAAAAAAAAATCTTTTTCATTTATTCCTTCTAAGTCTAATTTATTTACACTTTCATTATCACTATCTACATCATTTTTTGCACATTCAAATTCATTTTTGGACTGTAGGAAATCATCAATTTGTTCATCATTACCAAACACTTGCCAATACCTGATATTGTTTGGGACAGTAGGTCTGCATTTCACCTCCATTGTGTATTGGCAATTCATATGGAAAGGTATTTTACAAGTGGTTGTTGAAGTAGCCAGTCCACCTGCAAGTATGTTTTGGCCTCTAGGAATCACCTGCAAGTCATATTCAATAAAACATTGTAAAAAATCCAAAACAACATTTCTATAAGCCCTGAGTCTAGGGTGTTTGGAAGAATACTCACCTTTGATCTGTTTAATGATAATTTTAGAATCGCCTCTTACTGAAATTCTTTTGGCACCAAGATTTTTCAACAATTTCAGGACCAACATTAATTCTTCATACTCAACTATATTATTGATGCATTGGAAAATTAATTTATAAGAATGGATTTCTGAAAACCTTGATTTTGGATTATGTACCCACAGCCCAGCTCCAGATCCTTCTTTATTGACAGCACCATCGAAATCTAAAATCCAGAGAGGTTCTACCGGTTCATCAGTTTATATTGTCACTGTTTTATCTTCTTCAGGAGTTGCTTTATTTTGCTCCAAGTTGTACACATCATCTTCTAATTGTGCAATTTGACTGTCCAAGTCACCATCATTATATAAAATGAAGGAGTCCAGACCAGAATGAACATAGTATAAAGGATAGTTATGTGGTTTCTCTTGATTGATGACCATGTATTTCATCAGAGTCTCTTTGTACAACCTTCTCTGCTGACAAAATAAAGGAATGGTGGCATAGGACATGTCCAGTTGTAAGGTACCCTGTAACTTGGCACCCCATGATCGAGATAATAACATGCCATATTTTGGAGGAATATTTACAACAACAATATCCATTACCATGCTTTTAGCTGGGATTTGTGCCAAGGTAATACACAAGTATTTGATCAGACCTATGCATTTAACTTTTCTTGAATCAAAGGAGTATAAGTCCTTGTAAGGCCTAGTGATATCAAGCCCCAATTTCTCCATCACATCCTTGGGAATAAGATTGTGAGAAGCACTAGAATCCAGCATGGCATTGTGTAATGTCTTATCATGAATATTTAAAATAATGTAAAAAGGAGGGACATAACCACCTTCAGCTTTTCCCTCAACCTCGGGACCAAACAACAGCTTTGGTTGATCATCAACTATGTTAACAATGTTTGTGCCTACTTATATTTCTATGTTCAAGGCTTTGATCACTTGTGATCTGTAAGAATTTTTGTTCATCAGTTCAGAGAGAGGAATAGGTATTTTCAGTTTGGCCAACTCACTTTCCAGACTGAATGTGGTAGGAATTTTGTTTTGATTGTGAAAGTCTGATTACTCAGCCGCATTATTCTATATAGTAGGATTGGACTGACTGGTGGAGGCAACCTCAGTTTGAGTTGTCCTTGGTATAGAGTTAGGTGTTCTTTTTGTAGGGGTATCTGAGTTTTTCTTTTCAGGAACTTTCTTGGCAAGAGTATCTGAGGGTTTTTTAATTTCAGAAGCTTTCTTAGTTTGGTTATCATTAGACTTTTTACTTCTCAAGTTGTATTGCCTATGGACTTCCATTATTACATTTTCGAAGGCTTGTTTTTCTGACTATTCCTCATCTACTTTGGTTTGTGAAAGGAGAAAAAGGTCATGTTCTTCTTGAGTAAGAAAGATGGAATCATTGTCATTAACTCCCATAATATTTATGTGAATTTCATCTAGTCCCTCTATAGTTTCTTCCCCCTCATCAACACAGTTTTCTTGAAAGGGTGGTATGATTTGTTGATCAGGGCCTTTCTGTTCTCGTTGTTCTCTCGGCTCTCTTTGCCTGATCTGGGGAGGATTTCTCCTAAATTTGGGATTTCAGATTTGAGGGGCAGGTTGTTTCTCTCTAGGTGGGTTCCTATTGGTGATTTCTAACCTCTCCATCATTATCTCCATTGTTCTAACCAAAGAATCTATTTTAGCATCTACAGTGGAGCTGGAAGGTTCTTCCTTGATTGTGACTCTCCTTTCTATTCTTTGCCTAGCTCTCCTAGCTAATAGGTTTGCTTCAACACTCACAACACATTTCTGCATATCTTCCAGAGTGGCAGAGTTTCTTTCTCTCAATTGGTAGGACATATCAACATCAAATCCATCAGGGAACTTGATCAAGGCCAAGCCTTGAGGAGGTTTGATATCAGTATGAATTGCATTATAGATATCATTAAAACGAGTGTAATATTCGTGTACAGTTTCCCCTTGGTTTCTTCTGATATTTTCATATTCAGATAAAATTTGTAGAGGGTTTTTCTTTACCTTCCATCTATTGAGAAAGGATCGGTGAAAAACATAAATATCAACGATGCTAGCAGCAGGTAATTCTTTAAACCATTTCTTAACATCACCAGTTAAACTTTGTGCAAAGAGTCTCATTTGGACATCTGCCTCATCAACTTCCTGTAAATCGAAGAAGTCATTCATTTTATCCACGTGTTGTTGTGCATTAAGGACTCCAGTGCCATCAAACTAAGGAATCTTGGTTTGATAGTCCTGGGGCATGTTATGTAAGGGAGAAAATAACACCAGGGGAGCATATCTTGCTGCCATGATTGGTGGAGGAGGTTGGATGACAACTTGTATGATTGTTGGAGAAGTGACAAAAGATGTGGAGGAAGTAGGGTTGGGAGGTATAGAATGAGTTACTTGAGGATTGACATAAGCTGCAGCAATAGAAAGGCCTGAGAGCTTAACAGACTATTGGAAATGGGCTTTATATAACGCTTGGTCAATATTTAATGCTAGAGCTTGTAGTTTCTCAAACTCTTGAAGGATATGTTGATCAAAATCTATTCCAGGAGGGAGTCTTTCATGGGTTCTAGGTTGGAGGATGGTTTGCTCTAGTACTATTTCATCGACAAAGCTATCAGATTTGGTTCTAAAAAGGATATGCTCAAAAGGTAGGTCAAACTTGATGTCCTGGATTGTGACAAGATTCTCTGGAAGAGAAGTGGCCTTATGAAGAGGACTGCTACTCCCTTGACCTTCTGTTGTGTTTCTTTTTCTGAATAATTTTTATGGATTATCTACTATTGTTATAGGTTCTCAATCAGGGTGAGATCTGGTATGAATTCTTTTTGGAACCAAAACTTTAAAATTTTAGAAGCCTAATTATTTACAAATTTTAAAAACCTATGAACATTTATCTCTTGAAAGTTAGATCTTTGATTGTTCAGAAATAAATTTTTCTTATGTAGGGAAGACAATTTATAAAGTTGGAAAATTTGTTTAGTTCCCCAGTATGGTCGCCACTATGTTAGCACTTTGTAATTCCCATAGGTTGTCAAGGGTAGAAGAAATTGACAGATTTAACTAACCAAAACCACGTTTGAAACTGGGATCTAGCCCTGCTAGTTTCAGAGAGGGATCTCTATGTATGATTTAGATTTGTTTAGGTTTTAGATATTAGGCTAGTTAATATAGTCTGAGTTTGTTTGTTTGTTTATAAAAGTTGGCTGAAGAAATGCATTAAACTTCCATTGGGCCATGGGGTTTGTATTTAAGATCAGAATCAGATACAAATTTTATAAGGTTCTTTCACAGGTCAAGGTGGTGAGACCGTTAGATCTATTGGAATTAAATGGGTTGGATAAGACAGAAAAAGATGTGAGAGTCTGCTGAGTAAAGAAGCAATCAAGAATTTCTCTACTTAACTTTAGATGAAAAACATATAGACCATTAAAAGACCAGAAGCAGAGTGTACCTGACAAATTATGTTCTTTAACTTTCTTTTAATGATTAGAAACTGAAAACATAATGATCACAAAGAAAATTAAAAAATTTAACAGAGAAAGATAAACCTCGCCAATGATCAAACGCAAGAATCTTGTGAATAGCCTTTTTATTATTGGTCGATCCTTTTGAAAAAATTACAGAAATAGCTTCTTGGGCGCAAAAATCAACCCTCAATACTTTGAAGTGAGAAGTATTTATACAATAATTACATATGATCCTGACATTAATGACTAGGATATTGTGGAGAAAAAATCTAACTAACTAGATTACAAATTACAAAATAATAAGAATGTTACTAATCTATTTGAATCCTTGGTGCTGATTCTGGGGGAAGTAGTTGATGATTCATCACTTTGACTTGGTTGTTTGCTCCACACTGACTTGGAAATCCACATCACCTTTACTCAAGTAAAGAACACAGGCCTTCCCATCTCTTTTGACTAGGGATGGAAACCTTGAGTAACTTTCTGCATATTTCGTCCATCTTAGTGTACTTGGAAAAAGTAGGCTTTGTAATAAAAATATATTTTATCTCATGTTGGATGCTCAGGTCCAACTGTAATGTTTCTAAGAAATCCTTGTCAGTAATTCTTTCTTGTATACCTGCAAATTTAGAACCATCCTTTGCCACTGTGTTGATCTTCTGCTTGTAGTCTGACAGAGTGATGAGCTTGTCATTTATCACTAGTAATCCAGGGATTCCCTTCTTGTGTAGCATGTCAACCTTGCTGAAAAATATTTACACTCCAATGTCCATCATCTGAGCTTTCTCCTCTAGCTGCAACATCAATCCTTTCTTGGTCAAGACCTTCTTGACCTCAAGGATGGTCTCTTTCCTGTCTTCAATTTCCAATGCTTCTAACTCCTGCTTGGTCTTGGAGTTTAGGAACCTGATGAGCTCAGTGGCCTTTGTAGGTATCTCCCCTAATTCTTCCCTTATCTTTTCAATTACTTCTCTGGACTTCTATACCAGTTCATGCTGTTCAAAAATAATTTTTATGAATGGCCATATCTCTCCCATCGACTTGCTGATATGCATCTAGATGTTTTCCTTGGCCTCAGATAATGTCTTAGCCATGACAGTCTCCTTTTGCAGCTTCTGTAATTCTTGATTGAGCCTTTGTGATTTATGCATTTATGTGTTATAGCTGGACTAGAACATGGACTTAAGGTCCTGGAGGATTTTTACCTCTTCTCGCAATTTTCTGATTTCCTCTCCTTGAAGGGACATATCTTCCATAGACTTTACCAGCTTCTCAGAAGCATCTAGAACTTTCACTGGGATGGCTGATGGAATCTCTGTTGTTGTGGTTGTTTTTGTTGTACTAACTCCTGTGAGAGGAACTGCATCCATTGGGATAACAACCATCTGCACACTTTGTTATTTCTCTTTAACCAACTTGTCTAACTTAGCTTCCATCTCTTTTATCTGTGCATTCTACTCCATTATCAATTTCAACATCTCCTCTTTGTGGCCTTCACTTTCAGCCATTTCCATTGCTTGTGAATCTTCAGTGGCTGGAAGTTTCAATTGTTTTATCAAAGAGGCTATGTCAGCATTTTTCTTCTTCAGTAACTCCTCAACTGCCTTGACATTAGATGGGTCATAACCAATCTTCAGCACCAGCTCCTCTAGGGATTTGATTTTATTATCTTTGGCCAAGGATGATATATTTTCCAGCTTCAGTTTGGATTGGACATTGTTCAAAGATACCTACAACTTCGAGGCAGTCAGTGAAGTGTTTGTTAGAGTGGAGAAAATCATCTCCCTTGTATACCTATGCATGTCCATTTGATCTACTGGATGAACCTCCTTCACATCGAACTCAAAGGATTCTTTCTTGTAATCAAAAGTTGTCTTGGGCTGAGGGACATGTGCCTGTAAGAATGCCATATTCATCCTCCCCTTCTTTGTGTCAAATGCAAACAGTAATCTATTCTGGGTTGTAGATGTCTTCTTCCAAAAATGGGCATATGTGTTGTTATTCAGATTTTCATTCCTTTGCTTGATCATTTTATATTTATAAAAAATGCTTGATCTTGTTGGCTCATGAGAGGACTCAGCTAATAGTGTAGTGTCTGCTTGTTTTTTGGATGAGGATGTGGACACTATGTGTTGGCTGCCTGAGAATGTTGAGGGATGTGGTCCCTCCATGACTATGGTGGACTGTGTTTCTCCTTCTCTAAACATGTTTGGTGAGTGGTTAGTCTTTGTCTTCTTCCTGTAAACTTGGAAATCTTCAGCTGAAACCTCTGTGACTGAAGGTGAAACCTCTTTCCTGGCTCTTTTTTTATTTTCACCTAAGGGGTGTTGGTATGTGAAATGTTGGAAGGTGAAGGTTTTTCTTCCATCTCCAGCAAAGTATTTTCCTGCCAATCTGTCTGATTCATAAACTTTTCTATTTCAGGCTTTGACACATGAGCATAAGGAGAAGTCTTTTGTTTGAGCCTGATTTCTGATATAATGCCAAAGGGGTCATAATTCCATGGGAAACTCAGACTGAAATCCATCTATTTCAAGAGTTTGTTGGCATTTTCTCCCGGAGATCTGTTGTTGCATATGAAAGAACCAATTTGGCTCTTGATCCTGAGTTGTTTTTTCTTCTTAAATGATACAAAGTGGATGTCATGAGAGTTTATCATCTGCTTGATGTATTCCAATGCAAAGATTTTGAGTGGGAGGTATTTTGGCATACTGTATGGTGGCAATTCACACCCATACACTCTGATCTCGGTATGGTTCTGGTAAAGATATCAATCCCCTGTTTTGGCCAAGTCAGATAGATGAAGAATTCTATGGACCTCCTCATTTATCCTTGGTTCCATTCTTCTACTGAGCATGCACACCATTGGATGGTAAAATTGATCAATAAAGTGTTTGAATTTGAACTCAGTGGAATTATTCCTCACTAGTGATGTCCAAGAAGTCATTGATTGAGGATTTCCATCCTAATCCAATTTCTGCAGAGCACAGGAGAATCTGTCTTCCTGGAAGAAAAGGAATGAGTACACTAGCATTGAGGAGTACCTGAACATTCCCTTTGTTGAGAACTTGAAGAGTTGTTCATGTATGTTGTCAGCCAGATACTGAATGAAATCGAACTGGGTTGTAGCTTTCTCTTCTATGGAGAAAATGGATAGAAAACCCAGGATGGGTACGTCTACCCATTCATTAGAAAAGTATCCTAACAGAAAAAGAGGGTGGAAATGATTTGGTTGGATCTGACTGAACAAATGGTAGATGGATAAGGAGGGTTTTTCTTAGGCAACTACGCATCTTCTGGTAGGAAGATTTCGAATATTTGGGCTCTTTGAAGGAAAGAAAGTTTCTGATAGAGGTCGTTCAGGATTTCAATGGAGAAAGGGCTAGCAAAATCAGTTCTGGGGATCTGTAGCATTTGGTTTATTGATTTAGGGATAATGGTGAACAGAGTTTCACCAGACGAAGACATGATGGCCCTTTGGCCAGGAAGGTAATGAGCTTGACACTTAAGGGAAAACTCTAGGAAATGATAGGTCTGGGGAAACATGTATAATGGTAGATTGGACTCCCAGAGTTCGATCTCGTCACTCTGGTCTAAGAAAATGTCTTTTAGCCAGAAGTGTAATTCAAAGAAATCGAATTCACACTTTGTATCTGCAACTTTGTAATCTTTAACAGCCAAGGGAGCATGGTCAAGGTCGATGGGAGGAGGAAGAAATGGGTTTTTGGTTGTTTTAGCAGATTAGGTTTTGGGCACCATAACTAATGAAGATTTGAAGGAGGAAATGGGATTGACTATAATTACCCAGTTTAATGGCGCCTGTCGACGGTGTGTCTAGTGGTGGTTAGCTTGAAAAATGGAAACAGAGTTGTGTTGACTGTGTCTGGACCGGTGAAGAGTATGGTAATGGCAAAGAAACGAAGTTAAATGGTGTAAGGGGGTGTCTGTTATGGCGCGGGTGGTGACTGGACGAGTAACGGTCACAGGGGACGACATTGATTGGCCAACAGGTATATATGAGTGTGACGTGTGATAGGGTAGTGGGGTATGATGGCGGAGTGAGGTGGGTGGTATTGGATGAGTGGTTAGGCAGGTTCCCGGAGGGGGGGTAGGTGGTAAGCAGAATTGAGTGGGGCAGGGGGGGTCCGGTAAGATATGGAGCTGACATGTTGCATGGGGCCTATGTTGGGAAAACCACTCTCACAGACTCCCCCCACCCCCCCCCTCCCCCCCACCACCACCATTAAAGGTAGAAATGTCTGGGGGGTTCGAAAATCACTGTCGGTCGTTGATTTGAGCGTGGCTTGATCGACCACTGATAATTGTGCACTTTTTAGCCGCATGAAGATAAAATTCATATCCCGATAGAACTTAGGATAAAAATCATTTTGTGGGTAGTGCTAGCTTCCCCTTCTTTATTTTTTCACCAAGGGGTCATTTCCAAAGGTAAATACATCAAATTAACTCAAAATACAAGGTATTTTCAACCATTTTTGCAAATCTTTATTGAAATAAACCATGCTAACCTAGCTCCTAATCTAATCACCTAACATATTAATCCAACTTAGACTGTTGGATCAATAATTACTCTAACCTAAAATATTTGGCCAAGATTGGACTGTTTGGCCAAATTTATTCATTAACCTATCTAATTTGGCTAAGTTTAGATTGTTTGGCCAAATTTATTCACTATCCTATCAACATAAATTTAAAAGGTTTGATCATGATTAAGTAGTATGAGTCAAACTGAGTTTATTTTGATGGGGTTTTATATTTTCTCCTTTTTTTATTTTGTATACCCTCTTTTGATTTTTATTCTTTTCTTTTCTTTTCTTTTCTTTTCTTTTCTTTTTCTTTTGTAAATCATTTGGAGAATAAAATATCATTTACAATATAATACAACTAGAGGAAGAGATTCTAATCACCAGGTGATCCTATGAAATATAGGGTTATAACACAAGGTATCTCAACAATCAACAAATTTCTAGTCCCAGCTAGCAAATGTACAAAGGCATGTTTACATCTTGTTGCGTGGAGTAGCAGAGGTCGGATGGGGTAATCTTGAAAATGAGATCATTGATTCCTGTAACGAAATTGCATTAGAGTGGTGCCCAACCTTGAGGCGATAAACAATGACAATGTTCACTATTAAGAGGGAAAAGGAGGCCACTAGATAGAGGAGAAGGAGGAGCACCCCCAGCCCAAGAATACCTAAGGATTCTGCCACCATAGTGGCTAAACATATGGACACACATTTTTTGTATATTGGTGTGACCGAAATTTTGTATAGGACTTATATATTTTTTGATGGTGTGGTCGTAGTGAGGGGCGATATTATGTATTGATGAAATGCACATTTTTTGAAATTACACACACACATAGTGCTTTATGACTCCTTATGTGTTCATGTGATTATTGTTAATGTGTTTATGCTTATCATTCTTACTTTACATGTTTACTTGGATTACCGTGGTGATGATATAAAACACACATACACTTATGGTATGAATCATAAAAAAATAATGCTTAATGTCATAGATGCTAGTCTACAATTTCAATTGCAATATTGTCTGCAAATTGGTTTGCAATTATAGGAATATGTATGAATGTGATGGATTCAAAATTCCTTAACATAACCTTTACTTGCAGGTATTTTCAAAACATGTATGGATCATGGACGTGGTAAACATTATTTAATTCTAACACGATGAGGTGAGAATCCAAGTATATGTTGAGGTGGTGGATATGTAGCTAAATTGCATCGACTAGCATCACAATTACAACAACATACTCTACTTGGTTTTTCATGGCTAGCCCTAAGCACACTCTGTTTGAATGTAGTGTGTGTGAAGGTGAATAAATGGCCCAAGTCAAGGTGAGATTTTGAGTCCATCGACTAGTGCCATCGGAAAAACCAACATGAAAATCCAACAAATGATTCATTTGGAAAATCATGAAAGCCAAAATATTTATCAGGAGTGTCAAAAGAAAAACGGATTTGTAAAAAATACTAAAAGAGCTATTGAATTTTCACAAAACTACAAAACGTAAATTGGTGGTGAGCCTTAATTGGTTTCTACTTAGGGGTAAAATTTCTTCAATAACAACCCATTGATGGGGTCCTTGAAGAGGCCACCCCCAAGTGAGGAAATGTTTGATGATGAAAGGGCCTTGCCATAACTTCCTCAACTTTCCTAGGCCTATGATTTCGTGGGTGATATTGTAGTACAAGACAAGGTCACTCTCATTAAATGAATGATGGTGAACTTAGCAGTCAAATGTGGCCTTGCAACATTTTTGTATTGCTTTGTTATTTTGTAATGAAGATCTATGATCATCGTTCGTGCTTTCCAAAGCCACTAGACATTATTCAAAGGGTGTGGTATTTGGAAATAACTTGACTACTATCTGAAGGGTTGGTATCTCACACTCGATGGGTAAATCTACTTCCATACCATGGATGAGGTGGAACAAGGTCAATCATGTGACATATTTAAATGATGTACGATAGGTCCAAAGTGCAAATAATAGCATGTTGATTCAATTGGTTTTATGTTTATTGAATGTTTGTTGTAGCATGGTTTTGAGAACTTTGTTGACAACCTCAACTTGGCCATTTGGCTATGGATAGTATGGTGAAGCAAATTCATGAGTGAATCTGAGATGGAGGAAAACACTTAAAACACTTCATTCTTGAAATGTTTTTCTATGGTTCGAGACTGGTTTCTAGGGGAGCCCAAAATGAGTGATGATGTTATTAAAGAAGAAAATGGTAGTAGTGTCTAAGTGTTATTGAATGTTGGCATGGATTTGGCCCACTTGGTAAAGTAGACAACTTCCACATTGATGTACTTGTGGCCACTTCTAGATGGAAGATTGTATGTCATGAAGTGGATTCCCCACTTGCAAAAGGGGTTGGTAGTGATCAAAGGATGCAGAGGAGTTGGTGGAGATATGGTTTTGTGAGTGAAAACCTGACACTTTGTACATATTTTGACTACCTAAATGAAATCATGGAAGAGGAAACACTAGAAATAACCAATGTAGATCACTTGTTGGGTGGTGGATATTCTTGACAAATGTTTGTCGTAAGCATCACTATGGAAATCATTAAGGATGTGTTTGACTTATTTGGGTATGAGACATTGACGCAAGATAGTGTACACTCCCCATAGATATAGGACATCTCCTATGAGGAGATAAATGAGATCTTGGTGGTAGATGTGTTGATGATCATTTAGAGAGAGATGTGGGATTGAGTGTAAACGTAGGTGAGGATGCCATTATACCATGGGTTTTCTGACAATATCACAAATAGGTTCTCAACTGGGAATCTATCATTCACCAGTGGATCCTTGGTGTCGGGTAGAAGGTCAATGATGAATTCAACTAGGACAAATGCCTTCTTACTCTTAGAAGTGATGAAATATAGATTTATTTCCTAAAGAATCATTATCCACCAAGCGAATTTACCATTGATAAGTTGTCAAATCAGTAAGTATTGCATGGGGTTTGAATTTGATATGACTTTAGTGCTTTACAACAAAATATAGTGCCACAATTTCTAGACTACATGGACCAAAGCTAGAGCTAACTTATCCTCATGGTTGTAATTGAGAGGAGGACTTGACATATTTCTCATGTATTAAATGACATGGCCTCAATCGTCATCCCCCTGATGGACTAACACTCCTACAATGGAATCAGAGGTGGATAGGTAAAGGATGTAATCCTTATTGAATTCAAGGGGACAAATTAACGGGGCTATCAAAAGAGAATCCTTCAAAGCATCAAAATCTTGTTGAGCCTAGTCATCCCATTGGAAAGGAATCTCCTAATGTAATAGACGTAAGAATCCATGTGCACAAGTGGCATAGTTAGGAACAAAGCATTGCAGGAAGTTGGATTTGCCTTGTATACTTTATAGTGGGCACAAATTCTTCAAAGGGGGGATCTTGCTCATATCCTAGACTTTCTGAGGGTCCACCATGATTCTCTGTTGGGATACGATGAAACCCAATAAATGTCCAATGATGACACGGAAAATATACTTGAGGGTGTTCAAGTGAATTGTATACCTCTAATATATATAAAAGTTAGTGTGAAGGTATTATAGGTGTTGGGACCACTTCTTAGATCGGGTCGTGAAGTCATACAAGTAGGCTAAGATGAGGTGAGTGAGATCATGAAAGACATATGTCATGGCATGTTGGAAGGTGGCTCCATCATTGTTGAGATCGAAACAAATTATGCAATATGCTAAGGCACCCAAGGAATGGTGAAGGTCGTTTTATATTGATCTATGGGGCAGATCTGGATCTAATTATACCATGAGAACCCATCCATAAAAGAAAGGTGTAAAACCTATGTTTCCCCCAGTTTGTAAATATTATTATTGTGAACAAGACTATGGACATATCTATCATATGAATGATGGAAAGACAATGAACCTTACTAAAGAAGGTAACGTATATATTTTATTATTTAATAAAAAGGAAATTGTGGCATGATTGTTGAAAGAGGGTTGTCAATGTAGATCATGATGCATAAGAGGGGATGGTAAGGGGAACCAGTAATGGTTGAGATGACCCATGCCAGGCCAATACTCTACTGGATATAAATTTCTCAGACCCATAACAGTCTTCTGGCCTAGAAAATTTAATTACTAGTCGGGCTGGTAGTTGGGAAGTCTTCCTCAAGAGTCAATGAGTAGATGGGTAGAGTACCCATCTGAAAACTTCCTGATCTGACCCACGAAATCTTGTCGGGAAAGGGAATAAAAGAGAGGAAAATTTGTGGGCAGGGGGAAGAAAAAGAGGTAGAAGAGAGAATATGTGCATGAATGGGTCTGAGGACCATTCCCAAAAGAGAAGAGCATGCGAGACTCTAGTTCTGAAGAGAACTGAGAAAATAAGTTTTTATAGGTTCAAGAGTGCATGGACAGTGTTTTCTAATCAAGCTAATAAATGGAACTGCAGTGATTGAGTGAGCGATAACAACAAGCTCCTTTGCTTGGTGGATATAAAATTGGACTGCTGGGATCATGTGGGAAAAGGAGAGTAACCTTTGTCCCTTACGGTTTCTGAGAAAAAGCAGAATATCTCTCATGGAATCATGATATATCTAGGGTTGGACAATTGAGGAATACTCCAAGAGAAATTGTTCCTATGGTTGGTTGGAAAAGGACACCCATTTCAGCAGTTTCCAACTAATTTCAAATTTCAGATAAGTGTGATTCTGAGTTTCATATTGCATTGGTTGTTTTGTTGTAATATGTATTTTCTTGAGCCAAATGATGAAATAATCTTTTATCTTGTTTGAATGGTAGAATTTGTGGCTCTGATGGCCTAGCGACCTGGGAAATTTGAAGTAAAGATTGAATATCATATTTTGTAAATGGATTTCTTCTCACCTCTGTTTAGAAAAGGAGAATTGTTAGTAATGGGTTTTTAAACGAATTTGGGGGCATAAGACTTTGGCTTCTGTGAGGGTTGGAAAATCCTCAAAGTGATTTCCCAATAACGAAATCCAAAATTATAGAGTTGGGACAGACTCTACGGGACTGCTCTAGTCCTGTCGATCCCTCGAAATTATCTTTTCTCATGTTATAGATTTTGAGCTCTGTAGACGAAAGGCACTTCCTTCAAACCGTTTTCTTTTCCAAGTGACCTCAGGCTCAATCCACAAAATTAACCAAATCTCGGTTAATATTTAAGAGTGTAGCCCCTGGGGCTTGTCCAAGTCCCATATGACCAAGGCCCTAAAACCCTTC
>ML842236.1:0-14236 GCA_009831015.1 Picea engelmannii | reverse complement strand
ATTTTGAGTCCATCGACTAGTGCCATCGGAAAAACCAACATGAAAATCCAACAAATGATTCATTTGGAAAATCATGAAAGCCAAAATATTTATCAGGAGTGTCAAAAGAAAAACGGATTTGTAAAAAATACTAAAAGAGCTATTGAATTTTCACAAAACTACAAAACGTAAATTGGTGGTGAGCCTTAATTGGTTTCTACTTAGGGGTAAAATTTCTTCAATAACAACCCATTGATGGGGTCCTTGAAGAGGCCACCCCCAAGTGAGGAAATGTTTGATGATGAAAGGGCCTTGCCATAACTTCCTCAACTTTCCTAGGCCTATGATTTCGTGGGTGATATTGTAGTACAAGACAAGGTCACTCTCATTAAATGAATGATGGTGAACTTAGCAGTCAAATGTGGCCTTGCAACATTTTTGTATTGCTTTGTTATTTTGTAATGAAGATCTATGATCATCGTTCGTGCTTTCCAAAGCCACTAGACATTATTCAAAGGGTGTGGTATTTGGAAATAACTTGACTACTATCTGAAGGGTTGGTATCTCACACTCGATGGGTAAATCTACTTCCATACCATGGATGAGGTGGAACAAGGTCAATCATGTGACATATTTAAATGATGTACGATAGGTCCAAAGTGCAAATAATAGCATGTTGATTCAATTGGTTTTATGTTTATTGAATGTTTGTTGTAGCATGGTTTTGAGAACTTTGTTGACAACCTCAACTTGGCCATTTGGCTATGGATAGTATGGTGAAGCAAATTCATGAGTGAATCTGAGATGGAGGAAAACACTTAAAACACTTCATTCTTGAAATGTTTTTCTATGGTTCGAGACTGGTTTCTAGGGGAGCCCAAAATGAGTGATGATGTTATTAAAGAAGAAAATGGTAGTAGTGTCTAAGTGTTATTGAATGTTGGCATGGATTTGGCCCACTTGGTAAAGTAGACAACTTCCACATTGATGTACTTGTGGCCACTTCTAGATGGAAGATTGTATGTCATGAAGTGGATTCCCCACTTGCAAAAGGGGTTGGTAGTGATCAAAGGATGCAGAGGAGTTGGTGGAGATATGGTTTTGTGAGTGAAAACCTGACACTTTGTACATATTTTGACTACCTAAATGAAATCATGGAAGAGGAAACACTAGAAATAACCAATGTAGATCACTTGTTGGGTGGTGGATATTCTTGACAAATGTTTGTCGTAAGCATCACTATGGAAATCATTAAGGATGTGTTTGACTTATTTGGGTATGAGACATTGACGCAAGATAGTGTACACTCCCCATAGATATAGGACATCTCCTATGAGGAGATAAATGAGATCTTGGTGGTAGATGTGTTGATGATCATTTAGAGAGAGATGTGGGATTGAGTGTAAACGTAGGTGAGGATGCCATTATACCATGGGTTTTCTGACAATATCACAAATAGGTTCTCAACTGGGAATCTATCATTCACCAGTGGATCCTTGGTGTCGGGTAGAAGGTCAATGATGAATTCAACTAGGACAAATGCCTTCTTACTCTTAGAAGTGATGAAATATAGATTTATTTCCTAAAGAATCATTATCCACCAAGCGAATTTACCATTGATAAGTTGTCAAATCAGTAAGTATTGCATGGGGTTTGAATTTGATATGACTTTAGTGCTTTACAACAAAATATAGTGCCACAATTTCTAGACTACATGGACCAAAGCTAGAGCTAACTTATCCTCATGGTTGTAATTGAGAGGAGGACTTGACATATTTCTCATGTATTAAATGACATGGCCTCAATCGTCATCCCCCTGATGGACTAACACTCCTACAATGGAATCAGAGGTGGATAGGTAAAGGATGTAATCCTTATTGAATTCAAGGGGACAAATTAACGGGGCTATCAAAAGAGAATCCTTCAAAGCATCAAAATCTTGTTGAGCCTAGTCATCCCATTGGAAAGGAATCTCCTAATGTAATAGACGTAAGAATCCATGTGCACAAGTGGCATAGTTAGGAACAAAGCATTGCAGGAAGTTGGATTTGCCTTGTATACTTTATAGTGGGCACAAATTCTTCAAAGGGGGGATCTTGCTCATATCCTAGACTTTCTGAGGGTCCACCATGATTCTCTGTTGGGATACGATGAAACCCAATAAATGTCCAATGATGACACGGAAAATATACTTGAGGGTGTTCAAGTGAATTGTATACCTCTAATATATATAAAAGTTAGTGTGAAGGTATTATAGGTGTTGGGACCACTTCTTAGATCGGGTCGTGAAGTCATACAAGTAGGCTAAGATGAGGTGAGTGAGATCATGAAAGACATATGTCATGGCATGTTGGAAGGTGGCTCCATCATTGTTGAGATCGAAACAAATTATGCAATATGCTAAGGCACCCAAGGAATGGTGAAGGTCGTTTTATATTGATCTATGGGGCAGATCTGGATCTAATTATACCATGAGAACCCATCCATAAAAGAAAGGTGTAAAACCTATGTTTCCCCCAGTTTGTAAATATTATTATTGTGAACAAGACTATGGACATATCTATCATATGAATGATGGAAAGACAATGAACCTTACTAAAGAAGGTAACGTATATATTTTATTATTTAATAAAAAGGAAATTGTGGCATGATTGTTGAAAGAGGGTTGTCAATGTAGATCATGATGCATAAGAGGGGATGGTAAGGGGAACCAGTAATGGTTGAGATGACCCATGCCAGGCCAATACTCTACTGGATATAAATTTCTCAGACCCATAACAGTCTTCTGGCCTAGAAAATTTAATTACTAGTCGGGCTGGTAGTTGGGAAGTCTTCCTCAAGAGTCAATGAGTAGATGGGTAGAGTACCCATCTGAAAACTTCCTGATCTGACCCACGAAATCTTGTCGGGAAAGGGAATAAAAGAGAGGAAAATTTGTGGGCAGGGGGAAGAAAAAGAGGTAGAAGAGAGAATATGTGCATGAATGGGTCTGAGGACCATTCCCAAAAGAGAAGAGCATGCGAGACTCTAGTTCTGAAGAGAACTGAGAAAATAAGTTTTTATAGGTTCAAGAGTGCATGGACAGTGTTTTCTAATCAAGCTAATAAATGGAACTGCAGTGATTGAGTGAGCGATAACAACAAGCTCCTTTGCTTGGTGGATATAAAATTGGACTGCTGGGATCATGTGGGAAAAGGAGAGTAACCTTTGTCCCTTACGGTTTCTGAGAAAAAGCAGAATATCTCTCATGGAATCATGATATATCTAGGGTTGGACAATTGAGGAATACTCCAAGAGAAATTGTTCCTATGGTTGGTTGGAAAAGGACACCCATTTCAGCAGTTTCCAACTAATTTCAAATTTCAGATAAGTGTGATTCTGAGTTTCATATTGCATTGGTTGTTTTGTTGTAATATGTATTTTCTTGAGCCAAATGATGAAATAATCTTTTATCTTGTTTGAATGGTAGAATTTGTGGCTCTGATGGCCTAGCGACCTGGGAAATTTGAAGTAAAGATTGAATATCATATTTTGTAAATGGATTTCTTCTCACCTCTGTTTAGAAAAGGAGAATTGTTAGTAATGGGTTTTTAAACGAATTTGGGGGCATAAGACTTTGGCTTCTGTGAGGGTTGGAAAATCCTCAAAGTGATTTCCCAATAACGAAATCCAAAATTATAGAGTTGGGACAGACTCTACGGGACTGCTCTAGTCCTGTCGATCCCTCGAAATTATCTTTTCTCATGTTATAGATTTTGAGCTCTGTAGACGAAAGGCACTTCCTTCAAACCGTTTTCTTTTCCAAGTGACCTCAGGCTCAATCCACAAAATTAACCAAATCTCGGTTAATATTTAAGAGTGTAGCCCCTGGGGCTTGTCCAAGTCCCATATGACCAAGGCCCTAAAACCCTTCGCTATGCTCAAAAGGAGATAAGTTATCTGAGCTTCAAGACTTCGGAGGTCTGGAGCTTCAGGATATTGGAACCTCACAACATTCAAATCATGTCGAAGGCAACTTGTTGAAGCGGTGACCGGATGGTTTAACTGAAAATTGGTGGTCTCTTATCCATTACCATGGGATTCACCTTATCATTAAAGCCTGACCAACTTTTGGGTTGTGAAGCAACGTGATTCATAGATCTAAGGACCTTCGGGATCTATCCTGACCGTCAAATATATGCCACGATCAATTCGGTGTTGACCCACTCTGGGAGTAAAAAGGTGTTAAACGGTCGGAACTCCCAAATGTCGAAGTCGTGAAGTAACGCAAGCCATAGATCTAAAAAAAAACCTTTAGGACCCTTCTCAACCATTAGATTGAGTGTTGTGGAAGGATAGGGTAAGCGACAATGTTGATCGACAACTAACAATCATCCCTGCTTTGTGACCTTTCTGGTAGGTAACCCTTCATGGAATTATTGGATTAAGAAATGTAAGGGACACGAATTTGTAGGGTCTTGAAGTGGTGAATTCCCACCGATCGTTGGATCAAGGAAAGGAATTTGGGAGTGATATGAGTCGTTGATTAGCAATCCAATGGAAGCTCTCTCTTTGTTGTTCGATCAACCAGTGGGGAGGTCGTGTACGCACTTCGATAAAGTTATACTTCCGGAAGCACAAGGTACAAGGGGTAAGCATATCCTGAAGGTCGAAGGCTGGAGTACGTGGTCAGGAGTTACAGAAATTCGAAACTCCGAGATTCTGGGACTCCAGGGTTTCGAGAAAACTCGAGGACATAGAAGGGTGGGGTAGATGTCGAAGTTCCCTTGTTGTAGTGTCCAACTCCGATTAGATAGGCCCGTGTATGCCATGTATATGTGGAATTCCTAGATATTTCCACGTGGAATCATGGGATTGGTCATTATTTAGGTGTGGGACGCCCCCTGTCAAGTCTAAACCATGTGTAAAGTGTGGATAAATATCAACCATCAAATCATTAAGGTTGGACAGAACTCCACCATAGATCCTGGTGTGGAAAGAGACTTTGGTACTTCAGGCCTCTGGGGATGTTTTAGACATGTATAGGAGTGAAAGAGTAGGGTCTATGGCTCAATATTTGTGAAGGCCCCCAGGGTGATATTCCCTGCAACCCCTCTCTCGTGGCCACGTCGTTGTCAGAGGATGACGACATGGGTCACGATAGTGCCATGTCGGACGACACGAGAGAAGTGATGCCACATGGATGCCACATGCCGAAGGTGGTAGACATTGGCCAATGATGCCCCGAAAACCTCAGAAATCCATAGCTTTCAAACTAGAACTTGGTTTTTGACAAGGGTATAGTTGTTGGAAAGCTCTCGATGAGCATAAGACGATGGTGTCCTTATCCGAGGAATTCAGGGAGTTGTAGGAAATCAAGAAATTTATACCCCCATCCCTTAAAAGGATACTTAGGGGGTCGGGTTTGTGACAAAAGGACCTCGTGTGCAATAGATGAATCAATGACTTGGTCAATAAATGGTGTCAAGAAGTTATCTTTGGGACATGCTTGGTTCAAATCCCAAAAATTAATACAAACATGTATGGTGCCCTACATTTTGTTCATAGGGACAAGGTTGAATACCCAAGAAGTATATGCAATCAGATAGACAAAACCAAATTTGTGAAGCTTATCAATCTCAGCCTTTATGGCCATTACTTTGGAAGGGTGAATATGCCTATGTTTTTGTTAAAGAGGGGGAGCATCGAGCCATGTGTCAATGTGAAGTTTGACAATGTCAAGATAGAGTTTGGAGATTTATGCATAAGACTAGGCAAAGAAGTCATGAAACTCTTAAAAGAGAGACTTATATGCAAGTACATCCTTCGAGGAGCATGTTGCTTCGAGGAGAATGTCTTTAATAATGCCTATTTTGAACGAAATGTCTGCTTCGATGGTAGGGGAGATATTGTCCATATTGCCTTCTTATAAATCCTAGAGCTGGGATTGGATTTTAAACCAATTGTTATTCCCATGGGATATAAATCCTCCATTTCAATCATAAAAATGTATGGGGACATGGCAGGTTGGAATGCCTCCTGAGGGAGGAAGAAGGAACAATGATGCATCACATCCCATGAGTAAAATGGAGCCATTATCACCTTTAAGATGTCCTCGTTTGAATGAAATATGTGGGAAGAGGAGGTAATGGATTCTGTAGAGTCATGAACTCATTGGGTTGGCTTTGTGGTGCCATAGAGATCACATATGTGTGAGACATGGTTAGGTGTTGTGAATCCTACTGATGATGAGATTACATAAATAGAGTGAGACTCTGACTAGGGGCAGTTGCAATATTGTTCATGGATAGGGGATAAATTTAGGGGCCAATCTCCGACATGTGTATGTACCTAATGGTAATGAAGGATTTCCCTAGGATATAGGTCCAACAACTGAAGAAATATAACAAATGTACACATTGTCATGTGTGTCATTTTCTCCAGGAGGGGGAAGAATCTCTTGCTGAGGACTCATCAGGGAGTTGGGTGGGGAAAGAGATAGAATCTCTTGGTGATAATTTATTAGAGAGTTTGGTGGGGTAGGAGGTATGACCCTCTCTTACTATGTTTAAGGAGGCAAGATTGAGTTGGGTGTTGATGCTGGGAGTTCACATTGGAGGGCGAGACTCGCGAAGCCACTAAATTTGGGCCATGTGATTGATTTGGTAGTGGTTGATCCTAGGGAAAAGGTGAGTGAAATGTTTGAACTATACACACAAATTGCATGGGAAAATATTCCATGAGTTCATAGATGTGAACATGTAGTAAATAGTGGTGGATCCATGTCTATTGGTTGGTGGTAGTTGTGATATCAGTTCTAGCGAGGGTTGGATGGTATTGGAAGAGGTGTTTGGTGCACTAAGCCAACATAGCTTGGAAATGAGCAAGATACAGATAATGGTGGGTGTAATGTCCATATGTTGAGCATATGGTGCAAGGGTGGTTTGCATTAAATGTTTTATTGTGCACTATGGAAGGTTCCTTCATGGGGGATGTGGAAGTATTTATAACAGAAGGGGTGGGCAAAAATGGTGTTTCTCAAGGTGTAGGGAGAAGGTTCCTTAGCTCATGAAGTGTGGGGAACAAATTGGTGGGGTGACTTGGAGAGTCACAAAGAGCACAAGGTATAGGTACTTGAGGAATGGTTGGAGTGTTTCCCCAAACTTTCTTATTCTTTCCCCCATCTACTTTGGTCTTGCCCCCGATTGATTGACCAATCCCACTCTTTTTTGGATTGATCATGGGTTCTACTAGATGCATAACCATATGGGGTGGGTCTAGTGTCAGTGTTGGAGGTTCGAGATACCACACAAGTAACCCAAATGTGAGGTTTGCACAAGAAAGTGTGGCCATCATTAGATGGTCCACAACACTTAGTGGTGGGAAGAAAAAAGTTATGTGAATGGTAATATTGGTTTCCCCTCGAGATTGAGGGTGTTGGTCAAGTGTCAATGATGGTTATGGGGCAAATGAAGGGGAAGATGGTTCCACCGTGATGGATTTTATTATACAAAATTGAGTAGATTCTAGTGGTGACACTAATGGTGGGTCACCTTGATAAGTGCCATGAAATGTGAAGTCTTTGAAGATCTCAAGACCCATTTCAACTTATGACGGGAACTCTTGGTTTTCCCCAATGGGGGGGTAATGTTGTCGAAGTTAGTTGTTGGTCGGGGCTCATAGTGTGTAAGTTGGTCGATAGTGATGACCTTCCCATTATGAGGGAAGATCATCATTTAAAACACTAAAGAGGCAAATAATTTCATAACATACATGTAACTACATCCTAAAAGGATGTTGTAGTCCAATGGTGCATCTATGACCTCGACGTTGTTCAAGACATTTTTTCCTGCTAACTCAACATGGATTTTCCATCAGGATGAGATGGATGACCATCATAAGCCTGAAGGGTGATAGTAGTGTTGAGGGGTTAGATTCACAGTGCTTAACAGTGGGATTAAACCCAAGCAAGGGGCCCAATTAGACTCTTCTGTGTTTGGGATGGAATAATTCTCTGGGTTAATGGTCTAGCAGTCATTCAATGGGATTTATGACTTGGTTCAAAAGTTTATTTTTTTTCTTTTTATTTCTTTTATAATTTATATACTTAATGTAAGAAATGTACTAATCTAAGGAATTGAAGAAATATGTTACTAAGGATAACTTATAGGAACAATAAATAAAACTATGTGTAGATTTTAATCCTCTAAGAAAGAATTATATTGAGAACTTATTACTGCAATATAATGTTCAAGAAACATAAACTATTCTAGAAAGAGATGAAAATTATAATAGTAGAAAAGTCATAACTAATTCCTTAGTATTTTGTATATGAGATAACGAAGAATAGAAAAATAACTAATAAAGAATATAACCATTCATTGAAAATAACTAGTAATCTATTCAACCATACAAATTAATTTTGACAAAATTGAAATCCTTATTATATGCATGTGACATTTAACCAATAGTAGAATAACCAGTGAGAATGAATAGATGAGTAGAAATCTTCAGCAAAAAAAATTTTCCATTGACTCCAAAATAGTTTTTGAATTAAGCTTGAAATAATTCGCTGCTACAATCCTTCTACAATCTCCTCAGAGCAAAAGACCCTCTTCTAGAGGTCATTTCTCTAATTTATAAGCAAAAAATTAAAATTTTAAAAATAGCATAAAGAAAAAAATAAAAACTCTAAAAAAAACGCTACATGTCACTATCATTCCATCGAACTAAATGACTCAACATATGCATGCTCAACATCATATTTTCCTCATTGGTAAAACAATTCCTTGCATAATCTCAAATTGGGAAACATGTGTTGTTCCCTAAGAAAACTCAAACTAGCATTTTCTTGTTTAAACCCTTTGATATACTTTTCTAGTTTTGGCATGGTGGACTCTAGTCTAATTTTTTTCCTGACTTCCCCAATTATAAATTTTTTAAGATGGCCATGCTCAAGTGAAGATATTCCTCTAGTTCCAACTTCCTTTTTATCGGAATCTTATTGAATTATTCTAACACTTCCTCGGTAGGATAAAAACCTTTTGGTGGACCAAAAATGGGTAACCAACTCTTATATGTGGCTTCCTCCACAAGATCCCACACTTGGATACACATCGACCATTCCTCTCAAACCTAGATTCAAGATGTGTCAACTGAATCACCCTGATATTTCATTGATCATTCAAATCCAATAAACTCTTCCTTAGTCAACACTTTGATCCCATGGTTCTCATGGCTATGGGCCTTTTGAATTTCTTTGATGAATGCTAATTGTTCTTGGACTTTATCATGCCTTTCTTTCCATTCACGAATCTCCTTATATAACATTGACAACTACAAGGTTTCCTCTATAAGTCCACCATTTTAACTTTAAAGTATTTCTTGATTTGATCATTAAGCTTGTCGCCCTCAAGGACATCCTCAATGAATTTTATCATAGCATCCTGGGCTCCCTTGTAGTAAACAACTTTATCTTTAAGAGATGCAATCTCTTTCTTAATATCCTCCACTCCACTCTCTCCAAATTTTTCTTTGTCAATGGTTGCATGTAAAATAGCTACCCCGGTAGAAAGCAACTTATTGAGCTTAACTCTTCTAATGTCAAACAAAGTCTCTTCGGTAGTACATAAAACTACATTATCTACATCTACTCTTCTCCCTTTATGGGTTTTATTAACAATAGCTTGCCTACGTCGATTATACACAATAGACTCGAAGTCTGCAATTTCTTCTAGGAGCTCCAGAATAGGTTGATCACCCCATGCTAAAAAAAATTCAAGACTCCCTATGTTGTGAAATTTCTCCACCATTGGCTCCTTACATTTTTCACTTAATTTAGGAGCAACCTCCTCATCTCATGTCAAGTCAATTACTTCACTGAGAGGTGTTGTTGTCTACTGAGCTTGTTGCTAGCTTGAAGTATTCTCTACTGGTCGTTGTTTCTCACATGTTGGAATCTCACCAATACCTATTTCTTCCAAAGTTTCCTCATGTTGCATCATTTTTTCATCTCTCTTTCTATTATCGTCTTCTCGTTTCCTTTTCTCAAATTGCAACTTCTCCTCTTCTTTTATTTTTTGTTCTTATGTAATTTGTCTTTTCTCCTCCTCGACCTTCTTCTTGATTTCCTCCTGGGGTAACTTTTGTTCTTCTTCTTTCATTTTTGCCTCTTGTTCCCACTGATTTTCTCTTCTTCTAGTTTTTTTTTCTTCATCCTTTCTTCATTGCTTTTCCATAGCTTCCTATAAATCATTTTTTCTCTTTTCAACTTCTGAAGCTCTCCTTTGAGTTTCCTATTCTATCTACGTAGCTTCTTCCTCTTTCCTTTTCCTCAACTCCTTTTCATTTTTCCTCTACAATTCTTGCTCTCGTTGCTATCTAATTTGCTCATCTTGTATGGATTTTCTCTCAGCCTCCTCTTTTACTTAACTCCTCTAGTAGTCTAGCCTCCTTTAACTTCTTGTTAACTCTTTCTACCTCATCTAGTCCCCTGGTTATTTCTTCCATTTGTTCATCAAGAGACAAAGTTTTGAAAATTGTTAGATGAGGATTTTTCCACCTTACCATAACCTCAGCCCAATCCCGAGCATTCTCGAGGAACAAGTCATCTTCCCAATACTCATGATTGTATGGTCGAGCCAAATATATTAGATCATGATGCTTAGTCACCAGGCCTTTAGGTTCATGTATTTTGTATTTCCCAAGTGGGAAAATATATTCAAGAAAAATAGTTATTTCTTTTCTTTCTTACATTAGGTCATTTAAGAAGTGATGGCCTAGCCTAAAACCATATGGAATAAAAATATGTTCCTTTATCTCTTTTAATGACAAAGCATTGAACCCTCGAAGTATTGTTTGATATGTCATTTCACTTAGAATAATTCTATATGGTATATACTTACATAAAATATGAGGTGTTGTAGTTGCACCACAAATCCTTAGAAAAGTTAGGTCATCTTCCAAGTACCAATTACGAATATACCTTATGAACTTCTTCGCATCTTCTAAAATCCCCGTGCATTCCCTATAGAAAATGATTTTGTATGATGGTGCTAGGAAGAAGTCACAAATGGCTAAATATGACCTTTTATATTTGTTATCCCATAAAATCTAAAAGTATACATGTACCAGTGCTTTTGAAATATGCCAATTGAGGTTAAGGCCTCCAAATATATTTGAAGCGCATATGACGTCCAATAACTAAGAAGACATATAAAAGGTAGCAACAACCCTAGGCTTTTCATTTTCCTTTTGTATTCTCTCGATCATATAATTAATCATACAATTAAGTTGATTGCATAAAATGGAAAGCCAATTGAATAACCCTCCTATAGTGAATACTATGTAAGCTAATGTTATACATGCATTGTCACAAACAATATTTCTCTCCATATAATCTGGCTATCAATTCCATGAGATACGTGCATGGTGCTCTCAAGTTTGTAATAGAATAACTACCATTATCCTTGTGAAAGAATATGTTATTTTCATTCCACTAGCTTGCCAAAATCTTTCCCACGTCATTTTTGTCATAAAAATCATTCACAAATAGGTTAACTAAATGAACTTTAGGTTTGGAAACCTATAATATTTCTCCAAATTCTCAACTAAGAAAGAGCCCACACATTGGCCTTTCTCGGATTCCACAATCATACTCTTCTTTAAATCTATGCGGTCAATAATACACTCAATAGCCTTAGAACAAGTAGGGGCTCTTACTGCAACAGAGTCAAATCAGACTTTATTATGTTGATGAAAACCTTGTCATCAATTTCTCTCATGGTAGGGTCATTGTGGGGAACTACATTTGGATAATCTTTGTTCTGGAACTTCTAGTACAATTCATTCCATCCCTCAAAAGGGATTTGATTTCCTATTATGGCTTCAGTGTCTTTGAATATTAGCAATGGTAGATGCTCCTCAGGCAACAGGAAACTAGATTACATGATTATATTCTTCGAGTGGATCCTCAATATCTATCATCTTCTTTTTGGAAGCTTCCCCCACTTCTTTAGGTTTCACTCTAGGAGATTTAGTAGGGGTTTTCCTTGGAGGAATTTTACCTATACCAAAATAGAATATAAATCGAATATGATGTAACGCTATTGTTCACGCAAGAATAATTCATAGAAAGTTGTTATTCAAAAGAGTGTTATACTAAATTTTGCAATAAAATCCAATCTGAAGTTGATTATACTAACTCTTGAGCAGAAACTGATTATAAATAAAACTGAGAAGAAATGAGGGATATGAGTTTCTGATACCAGAGTATATTATCCAATTGATCGTCGGGATTAAATCTATCACAATAATAGTGCATACATTCATGTTAAAAAAAACTTGATGTGCAAAACCTCTTTGACATCGGTGTAATCCTTTCACTTTCGTATTGGTGCCTGCATTCACTTTACCATCAGTGCGTAAACTAGTTTCCATAAATTTACCATCATTTCAATCCAGAAATTTTCTAGCACAACTAGTTTCCTATCAACGATCAAAACTAAATTTGGTCCAGCGATGAAAGTTATTCAGATTTGCTCAGAAAAGATATTTAGTTTGAAATAATCTTAGGAAAAAAAATGGTTTTCTCAAGGCTTAAGATGCTTGCTAGATTATATCATATGCATGAAATCTTCAAAACTAAAATTGCAAAAATTATTCTGCAAAATCAAAGAAAAAGTGGTACCCAAAATTTTAGAAGTTTAGCCCTCGGGTGTAGAATAGTTAGTGATGGAGTGTACTATTAAGGCATTATGTTATGTGAAGTCACATGTTCAAAACCATCGACTAGCCTTGTGTGCCACTTGAGGGGCCGCGTTGGCATGCCTGAAGGTTATAGTGGTAGCAGTCGGATAACATGACCACGTGCCACACGAGTACATGCCCGACTAGTTGTTGATTCCTCTAGTCAAAAAACAAACAAACAAATAAAATTTTAGGGTGTGTTGTGAACTCAACAAGCCAATGGGATAAGCTCAAGAGATCCCAACTTCTACCATGCATTCTTGGACATGATGCAAGTAGATGTCCCCTCATCTATAATGCATTGGTGAATGGTGATGATTATGATTATCACTAGGATTTGGAATGTGACCAAAGATCGGAGTCTAGGTTCTAAGTTTTCTTAATCGAATATGATGAGGCATGGATAAATGGGGTTGAATGCCCCCATTGCTAACAACAAATATTTCCTTTGTGAAGCACAGGTTTACAATACCTATAAATCTAGCATCGCTGCAAGAGACTAAGTTAGGTCATCAACTATACTATAGCTATGAGCGGCCTTTACATCAAGGTTGTGAGTAGTATGCCAAAGAGGTGCCTTTCGTACTCGAGGAGTAGGGTCACCACTAGGACGTGGGATCAAAGGTGCACTAGCTAGTAGTTGGGTGCCATCTGAGGTGGTCAAAGGGAAGTCAAGAGACATACCATACTAAGGCTATGGGTTTGAAGGCGAATATATGTTGAGTTCAAGAAAATGTTCTAAAAAGTAGGATCTCTAAGTTGAGCTTGACATTAAGTTCGGTGTTTTCCTACTAACTGTGAGGAGTTTGATCTATAAACGATAGACCTATGGCATGTCCATTTCATCAATAGAGATAATTTTGTGAAAAATAAATCTTGGTCTTTGGTCTCAGGATGATGCAGATATCTCAATTCCCCATAACTAAATCTAATGCTTATGGTCATGAGGTAACTAGCACACACCCAATTGAAATGATTTACTCTATGGTCATGTTACACAATAGGAACACCATAAATAAATGCAAACATAGGGCAGTAGTTCAAAGGTGGATTGTTCTTCAGTTGAAAAAGGAGAAGAATGTTTCAATGGCTTCCAAAGGAAAAATGATTTATTTACATTTTATGGTTAAAGCACAGAGTGTGCCACTAAATAATTCACAAATTGATTCCCACTATTTATTTGTGCAATCATGTAAATCAATTGCTTCTCACGTAATTTTCAAATGGATGATGAAGGGGTTATAGTGTGATAGCCACATATTTAGAGATTGCAGGCTAAAGAGAGAACAAAAATATTTCCACTGAAGGTATTAAACAAAAAAGAAACACAACTACATGATGAGGCTCCACACTGGACAACGAAATTAGGTCACATGATTTCTTTGGTCGGGTTTAAATAAAAAAATACAACCCATCAAATTCCCAAAGGTTTGAGGAGGGGAAGAGTTGTTGAGTTATAAAGTAATAGGAATATAAATGAACTAAAAAATTGTAACAAGCATATTCATCCAACCATTGATCTCATTCCCAC
>ML842235.1:16047-39848 GCA_009831015.1 Picea engelmannii | reverse complement strand
TGGTGCTCATGCTGCTCTCTGCAATGGATGCAACTGTCCAAACCCTAGCTTGCGGTTTCTCTGAGAAACGCTCTTAGATCTACTCAAAAAATTAAATCCATATATGATTAAAATCCCATTAACTCTAGCCATTTCCAATAAGTGTACTCCTTTGGTCTAATAAATAAATAAAATTTCCTTATAAATAAATAAATAAAAGTTCATTATAAGAATATTGTATCCATTATCATTATTGTTTATTTCTCTACCAAAAATATATGTATGATCTGTCTGAGTTGAAATATGGGGTATTGTTCAGTAAATTCAACTTAGACTCATAAAGTATTGTAATTTTGGTGGTTGACACATGGAGTCATCAATTCAATAAATAAAAAAATGAATTGCAATGATCTTCTTGTGATTTGGATAGTAATTGAGTTTATTCTTGTAATCTAGTTTTCTATTAAAAGAACATAGTCAAGTGAGATTGGTCTAAATAGCCTCTTCCATTAGTGTTCTTTCAATGGGCATGTGTTTTAGTTCTCTTTAGGGAACTCATGAAAAACAAGCCATGGATGTCACTGTGATCACCCATTATGTTGCTTGTGTTTACACATGTTTCTACCCACTATATTGTTGCTTGTGTTTACACATGTTTCTATGTGTACATGCATTGGGTTTTTCATTATGCTTCACCTCATTTTATCACCTTTTAAGGAATTATTGCAACCAAAATTAGAATAGTCAAATTGAGGGAACTTATCTGCATTTCAAATATTTACTACAATCTTTAATGCTGAAAATTTACCCCAAAATCTTTCTTGCAAATTTAGTTATCTTCATAGGTGTGCAAAAAAAGAGGCTCCTTTTACTCCATCTGCAACCACTGCCTAGAATGTATGTGTTTGTGAGAGAGAGAGAGAGAGCACATCCAACCTGCACATGTGTAAGTCTAACCTGCATATATTAAGCATGTGACAGAAATAAATATAAACAACTTCAAAATAGAAATATTATATAGTTCTTACAAGTACAACCTTTTCAATATCAATAAAGTTTGAATTTGTTTTTTTTTGTCAGGTCCTTATGTTGAGCTCCTTGAATGACGTTCAATCATCACATCTCAAATAATATGCATAATAATACATTTTCACCCACACATTTTTTCTCATAACCCTCTTCTTTATTTATACTTTTCCATAAGCTTACTTGAAAATTAATGTTCTTTTGAAAAGTCACAACTTTTATTAAATAATAATTAATTTTCCCCTTTCTTTATTTTTAACTCACTTTTTACCATACCATGGGTAAAATACCACCATGGTTTGTAAATCTATGTGCACATACCATTTTCACTTTCACTTTTACCCTTTTCGATCAATTTTCATGTTTACTTCACTTTTACATAAAATCCACTTTCACTTTTACCTTTTTTTTTAATGCACTTTCATGTTTACACCTCTTTTAAGTAAATTACACTTCTAGCATATATACTGTGAAAACAACAAGGAATTCGACATACTCTCCAAGGCTTAACTCAAGAAAAAAGTTGGAATCATCACCTTCAATCTCTTGGTGGACGAGCACGAGGGCCCCTCCCATGTTCTAAGATTATTTTAGGACGAGCGCTAGCTACAAAAACAAAGATCTAATCAGTATTTTGATATCCTCCTTTGTAGAGCACAATTTCAAAGCATTAGCCCGAACTTCCTCGCCTCTTTTCCCCATAGGACCATCGAAACTGTCTTCATTACACTTATGCATTCCGGTAAATTTATTATTTCGTCAAAAGAACTAGATTGACTACGAAAAACATGGATTGTAGGTCTTTACTTTTGTTTTTATTTATTTATCTTGGAATGTAACCTCTCGAGCAGAGAACAAAAATTATATCTCTAATATAATTGTGAAATTTTTCTGTGGAAAAAAAGTAAATTCCACTTCCACGTAACTTTTCAACTTTTGTTATTTATTAAAGTCTTATTTATATTTAATCCACTTTCATTTTTTCTCCACTTTTATGTAAACTCCATTTCCACTTAAGTTTTCACTTTTGTTTTTATTAAAGTCACATTTGTATTTGATCACTTACTAACCTTTGACATCAATGACAAAATTTTATTCAACAATCTACCTCTTTGTCATTGGTGGAAACCATGTACTCAAAAAGATGTAATCCTCAAGAAATAGAAAGAGTTCTCCCTTGTCTAACTCTCAACTTAATCCAGGTGGATATTGGTGGCCACCCGCCTATTCCAACTGGCTCCTCTTGACAATTTTTAGTTCAACACATTTCTCTCTAATGATGACATTTCTTTGTAATTGTGAGTTCTACACTTCCGGGACTATCCTGAAGCCCTACATAGCATCCAGGTGGATATTGGTGGCCGCTCACCTATTCCAACTCTCTTATTTTGGGATTTTTTATGTCAGTACATCTTTCTGTACTTCTAGGGCCATTTTGGGGCCCTAAACAGTGTTTTTCTGACTTTCCACAGTCAAACTATAGACATAATCATATTTTGATGGCATAATGTGTAGTTATCGGAAATAAATTTCCAACGAGATAACACACATCTAAAACAGAGGTCGTATGCAAAAGTTATGACCTTGGGAAGTACTAACTTACCCATCAGGGCCCACATAACTTTTGGTGTTTCATCTCCTAGGGTTAGGTTTTTGGATGTGTTGATGTGGATTTTAGGGGGTATATGGTCTAAATTCAGATCCAAAAGTCATAAAGCTATAAAGCTAATAGATTTTCCATGTGGATCAAGGAGATTCCCACCTCCTCATTAATTAATTGGGCTAATAGGTTGCCCATATGGGTCAAAGAGAGTCCCACCTCTCCATTATTATATTGGTTTTTATTTTCCACGACTTAATTAGTTGGGTAGTTAGATCTATTATTAAAATAATAGAGACTCATTTAATGAGCTCTTTCTATTATTGTTTTGGATTTTATTTTCCACTACTTAGTAGCTCTGAGTGATTTACTAGTAATTAGTTTTAGAGGTGAGGCTCCTGTTTTAGCCGCACCTCCCAAGTAATTCATTTACATGTGTTTTTTTTTTAATTGAGAGAAGCCAAAATGAGTAACTTGATATTATGAGAAGGACTGCTAGGCCTTTATATAACATTACAAATTGTCCATTGGACAAAGTAAAAAAGAGCTCATTAAATGAGTCTCTATTATTAGTATAATACATCTAACTACCCAACTAACAAAGTAGTGGAAAATAAAAACCGATACAATAATGGAAAGAGCTCATTAAATGAGTCTCTATTATTATAATAATTGTTGTTTTTTACGCTTCCTTCCTTACCATCTGAGTTATTGACCCAGGGTTCATGTCACTTGGGTTTCCAACAAAGCTTCTAAAACTATCGGTCTTCCTGGTAAACCAGAAGGCAACACAATACACAAGATGCACTGCACAGTCTCACCTGAGATAGCTATAAATGGGTGGCTATAAGACTCAGGTGTTTATAGCCTAGGATCGAGTATGATATAGGAGATCGTTATTCAGAGCCATCTACTATAATTTGTGATTGCAATCTACTGTATTCGTGACTATGCATTACCTTCCACAGTTTATCAACACAACCATATTTCATAGCAATATAATAACTCATTCATTCATTAAGTACAAAAATTAACTGCTGAAAGAAGATAAAGATATGCATTCATTCATCACATTACACAGATGTTATCGTGGTTCGCCTCCTCTTGGGCTACGTCCACAAAGATTTGGCTCTTGTCTCTTTTATTATGGTAGTTCTGCATCTCCAGTGTCGCGTGCTTACAATTCCCCTTATATGGGTAAGATCTATATGAGGCGAACTAGATCGCATTAGGATCCTCAGCCTATGATCTAATCCTTAGATATTCCTTCGTTCCTCTATTCTATCTCAACAACTTACAAAAATGGTTCATAACCATGTTACAATTCGTATCAACTCATACATATCTATGATGGAATAATACAAAAACGAACCACTCCCATTATGATACCTACGTATCTATATTTATACATTTCGGGCTCTTCAGCCATTTACAATATATTACCAAAACCCTAAGCCTACCAACATTAGGTCTTCCTCCCATGCGCGCGTGTTGTTCTTGCTTCCAGTTGTCGTTTTCCTTGTGCACGCTTTCTTGGATGCGTGCGTGTTGTGTTTCCATCCAGTTGTTACTTCAATTTCTGCATGTTTTATTTCCCCACGGTCATCCTTCTTTCCACTTCGGCCTGCTGCCAACAGGCCACCAACACTGACATGTGGCTTGTCCTGAGCCACCTAATCCTTCTGAGCTTCCTTAATATCCTTGGTGATCGTCTGGAAATTTTCCTTGAGCTCTTCTGCTTGTGTTAGCGCCTGCGCGATATTATCCTTGATTGTGTTCGCTACCTCGAATGCCACTTCATCGTTGATCAATCCTACACATTCTACCTGGGTTTGTGCTATCTGTTTCCTAGCCTCCTATGCTTGTGCGAGTACTTCTGCTACCCGTTCCTGCAATGTCTCTATTTGATCCTAACGCTCTTGTTTCTGTGTTTTCACAATGATGAGTTTTTCTTGCATATTCTTCATCTCCTGCATCCCTTTGTCTCGTTCTAGGATTGGTATGGTCTTCTCCTTTTTCTCGAGTTCTTGGATCGCTGCATTGATCCTTTCCTCTTCTTTGTCCCACCATTGGACCTATGGATCCTCCTCCAACCTTGTCCAAAGTTGTGTTGCTTTATCGAACAAGTCATATGTCGTGCGAAGCTACTGCTCTATCTCCTACAGCTATGTTGTTTCTTCCTATTTCCTTTGCTCCCCGACTGTTGGTGGAGTGGTTGGTGTGATTTGTTCTCATAGATTCTCGATCTCCTTCTGATATTGATCAATTTCCTACTTAATCCAATCAATCTTTTCTGTTGTTTCGATTTCTTCACTCTCCGCGGCCTATGGAATATTTTCATAATTTCTTGCCACTTTCTGCACCAATCCTTTTAGGCGCTACCTTTCCTCCTTGGTCTCAGATTTAGCCTTTTCATAGCCTATTTTCAATTTGTCTTGTTTCTTTGTTACATGCTTCAATTTGATTAAGTCTCTACGTGCGCAATACTGTACCTTGTGTTTGACGGTCACATGCAACCTATGTAATGCCCCTGATGGTATCCTTGTCAACACAAGTTGGATTTGGCTTAAGTCTTTCAAGGGTGTCTGCCCCACAATTTCGTCTATGCGCAACATACTGGGGTTGATATAGAATGTTGAGTGTGGATGCAATATCCCCTTGTCCGACTGTCGATCTTCCTCTTACACTCTTCCTTCTGTCTGTGGTGCTGATGGATCTATGCCCATGTTGTTTCTTGCTATCTATACTTCCTTAAATTTCTTGAGGAACTGCCCCATTTCTGCCAGCTCTTTTTGCAGTTTGTCCCTGTGATGTGTTGCATGATCGAAGTCCTCGACTAGAAAATCCTAGACCATTCTGGTGAGAATTTCCCCATCGTCCTCTATGATCGTATGGTTTGGTGATGCTCATTATTCCTTTGATTTCTTGTGCACACCTCATGCATGCATGGATGGTCTCTTATTTCCCCTTGGTTCCTGTGTGTTGGAATTTGAGGCTCCCTCAACCTATTTTTGTTGTTCCTTGGTCGAATGTGTATTCTCCTTCCCCTTTTGGGTCCTTATTCTCTTTGGCCCTTCATTTGTCTGTGTTGGCTTGCCCTGGCCCGTTCTTGGTCTCTTTGGCACTTGGATTTCTGGAGGCTGCGTTTCTCCCTACTCTGCTTCTTCCTCTGTTGTTCCTTCCAGTGCTTCTCGGGTAATGGCTGGGATCCTCCATTCATCGGGCCATTCTCTAATGACCATGTCAATATCACCCTCTATGATGCAGTAGTGCATCTTTAGCCACTATTTAGCTCAATCCTGCCTTGCTTGTATCAACATTGTTTGTCGTCTGGCTTGTAAATTCGTGATGTTCGCATATCGTGCGGCAACCTCTGGTGTTATTCTCCATGATTGCTTGATGGATTCCTACACGTCACGTAGGTATGCTTCAAATATGATCCCATTCTCCCTCTTATGTTTGGCATTCATCCCTGCTCTTAGCAATTGCTACCTTGTTCCTGCAGGGTTTGGTCTGGTACAAAAAACTACATACCTTAGTTCTTGCCATCCCATGGAGGCTATTAAGGTAATCATGCATGAGTAGTTGAACTCTGTGCCTAGTTCCTGTGCATCTTTGCAGTCCTCCTGGAATAAGTTCAATAAGTATGGCGCCCAACTCATTGAGGTGCCTTCTGCACACTGGGATGCAACTGTAATGACTCCAGCTGGTACTTCCTCTCTGCGACATTTTCTTAGGAACTTGGAGGATGAGATTTTCGCACCCAATTTTGTGGCGACATTGTTGATCCGTTTGATGATGATGCCTCTTGTCCCCATGGTGGTGCCATACTTCTTCTTCATTTATTCTTCCAGTTCTTTCTCCTTGGATTTGTCGTCCAGAACCAACGCAGGATCCATACCCCGGATTGGTAACCCTGTTATTTATGCAATAAGCTCAACGGTTATGGGGACAGGCTTGTCCAACCATATGTCCCCTCCATGTGTGAGTGCTAAAAACTGTTTGACACATGTCATTGCATACTGGCCACTGCCAAAATGTGGTAGGTTCAACAGACCTAGAATTACTATTTTCTCTAGCCCAGTTTCCCACTGGTATGGCTGGTTGATTGGTTCTCCAATTTGAGTTGCTCCTATGGTCTATATAAAGAACCTCTACACAAGTTATGGGAACTTGACTTCGTCTACTACATCATGGTCAGAATATTTGAGCTTCTCAACATAGCCCAGTATCTCTAGTCCTACCTATAATCCATCTCGTATGCGTGGTAGAACAATTTCTGCTGCAGGTTTCTTGCGGGGTGAGCTTGGTATCTATATCTTGTCCTTCCATGGTGGTGGTTGGCTCGAAGTTACAGTAACTTCTGTTTTTTCCATCATAAGCCATTCTGGCCAAGCCAAGACATCTTCAGTGGTATCCCCTACTGGGTTTTCTGAGATGGTCATTTGAGACTCATCTGGCTCCATTTCTTCTTCCGGATTCTGTGTCATTCCATTAATTTTCAGGGCTGCCTTGGTGCTCTCTAGTTGCACCTCCTTTTGGGTTTCTGCTTCCTATCTCTGAGGCTCTTGCACCACTACTGGCATTTCTTCCTTCATGGCCTCTGCTTCTAGCTATTGAATTTCTTCCAGTATCAGTGTGGGATTCACCGATATTGTCTCTCGGGATGGGATTTCCTCGATATCGATGATATTTGACTGTTGTTATTCATTCTCTTCTAACGGTCCTCATGACCTAGTTTGAACCCGGTTTGGTCTGGCACTCTGGCTTGCTTCTGATTGCTTCTGTGGTGCCATAGTGGTTCCTGTCAAACGTCTATTGGGTTCGAATAACTTATGTGATCGCCGTATCCTCGCTCTATGCGTTCTAGTTTTTATTACTCTTTGTCTATTCTCCTTTGGTGAATAAACTAGTTGTTCTCGTGCTTGCGTTTTGTATCAGCTTTCCATGAAGCTTGTCAAGGACTCTTCATCCATTATGGTTTTAATGCACCATAGTTGTGGGTTAAATGCATCTCCGATGGTTTCATACTTTCCATTACTCTCGCTTTGCCTTCTCCAGTTGGCTCGATTAATGTGATGTCCCACCGGTCCTTTCCATCCTTTAATTCCTCCTAGTGTTTTCCTCTCATCCTGCTTTTGCCGACTTTCCTTTTCCCCCTTTTTCCCTTTTTATATAACCGTTGTCCTTTCCTTTTCCGAATTCATGTTTCTAGCTTCATGTGGCCTTTCTTCCTCTGGCGCTCTACACCCTCTTTAGTTTTGTTTCCTTTTTGTTCTCTTTTAGTTTTTTTTTTTTTTTTACTGCGTGGTGGGTGGTCAACTATCCTTGTAGAGATTCAGTCGGCTCCCATTGATCATTCCTCTGAGTTCTGTGCCTGATAAATCTCTTAACCGTACAAATCCTCTGAATGTCATAGATTTTACTTCGTATGGTCCTAACCAATGCATTCTGAGTTTTCCCGGGTGCTGAAATGATTTACTATCATACACCAATACTCGATCTCCTTCCTTGAACGTTTTCTTCTTGATGTGTCGATCATGTCAATCTTTGTCTCTTGATTTCTGAACTTGTTGATGGAATCCTACCAAGATTCGGTCTTCCTCCATGGTCAATAACTAATTCAGTCTCCCCTGTACTGCGCCTTGTTCTGTCATTTGTGTGATAGCTGCTATGTGTAAGTTGGGTACTAAAACTTCTAGTGGCACTACTTCTTCTTGGCCAAAAACCAGTTTAAATGGTGTGTGCCTTGTCAAATTTTTGAATGTAGTCCTGTATGCCCATAATACTGCTAGTACTTTGAGGTCCCAGTCGTCCCTGTTGATGTTACAAATCTTTGTCAGTGCGTTCTCTATAATTTTGTTGAAGGCTTCCACTGTGCCATTTGTCTGTGGATGATATGATGTGTTCTTCTGGTGATGGACTTCAAACACTTCAGTCATCGCGCAGATGGTGATTTTTATGAAGTGAGTGCCTTGGTCACTCATCAAAACTCTTGGGCACCCAAATCTAGTGATTACTTGTTCAAACAAAAAGTGTGTTGCTATCTCTGCGCTGCAATCTTTTACTGGTGCAGCTTCCGCCCATCTTGTTAAGTATTCCGTTGCGATGATGATGTACCTTGCCCCTGTTCTTTTGGATGTTGGGTTAATTGGTCCCACAAAGTCTATTTCCCACTTGTCAAATGCCTGTAATGTTACTTGTGGTCGTAGTGGCATTTTGTCCCTTCTTTTGGGTTTGCCTACCCTTTGACAGACATTGCATCGTTGACAGTACTCCTTCGAGTCTATGTGAATCGTTGGACACCATAGTCCTACACGTAATACCCTATACATGGTAGCTTTACCTGCATAGTGTACTCCTTCTATTCCCTCGTCGACTTCTGCTAAAACTCTTGGTATTTCATGCTCTAGCATATATCTTTGCAAAATGCTTTCTGTGCCCATTTTGTATAGGTGTCCTGCAATTAGATGATAGTCGTTCGCGTGAAATACCAGGTTCTTCTTCCATGTGGTGCTATATTATTGCGGCGCAGTACCTATACTCAAGTACTGAATGATATCTGCGAAGTTCATCAACAATTTGTACTGAGAATAACTATGCATCCAAAAAATTGTCTTCTAGATTCGTAGGTTCTTCTCCATTTGTGACCCTTGATAGGTGGTTAGGTCCTGCATTGAATTTTCCTGGTTTAAATATTACTTCAAAGTCGAATTATTGAAATAGAAGTAACCATCGACATATTATCCCCCTCAAAATTGGCTTGTTGACTAGGTATTTCGGGGCTGAGTGATCTGTGAACATCTTAAAGTGTTTTCCCAATAAGGAATGCCTGAAATTCTACAGTGCATAGACCATGGCTAGGCCTTCTCTTTTTGTCGTGTTATAGTTTTGTTTTGAGTCTGATAACTTTTTTCTCGCAAATGCTATCGGGTGATCCAAGTCTCCCGCTCCTGGTTGTGCCAAGATAGCTCCAAGTGCTATTGCTGATGCATCTACATGCACATGGAATGTATTTTCCTACTCTGGAAATACTAATATCAGCGCAGTAACCATCTTTTCCTTTAAGGTATTTAGACCATGTTGAAACTTGTCGTTCCACTAAAACTTGGTAGCCTTCCTTAACAACTTTTCCATTGGTGTTGTGATCTGCGCATATCCTTTGATTAATTTCCTGTAGTATCCTTTGTGTCCTAACGTCCCTCTTAGCTGACAGACTGTTTTTTGTGCTAGCAAGTTAACAATGACTGCGATCTTTGTCAAATATACTAATAAACCTTTTTTTCATATTATGTGGCCCAATAGCATCCCAAACAATGTTCCAAATATGCATTTATTGATGTTTAGTGATATCTGGCACTGTCTGCATCTTTCTAACATAAGTCATAAAACTTCCACATGGTTTTCCAACAAACTATATACTGTCTAATCATCCAGGTATACTTCAAGAAACTGATGGATGAATTTCTTAAATGTTGCAATGACCACTCTGGAGAATATTTTGGGTGCATTCTTCAGTCCAAATAACATGAATGTGTACTGATACGATCCCCATTCTGTTGCAAACGTGGTCTTGTGTCTATCCTCTTGTGCTATCTTAATCTGATGGTAGTCCGAGAATCTATCAGTCAATGAGCAAGCTTCATGTCCTCCCACATTCTCTAACACTTCATCCGTGAATGGTGTCGGGAATGGGTCGCATAGGCATGCATCATTCAACTTCCTCAATTCGACACGTATCCTAATCCCTCCTTGTTTCTTGTTCTGCACTACCATTGGGCTTATCCACTCTGATTCCTCGACCGGTTCTATGATGCGGGCTCCGAGCATCCTATCGATCTCTGCTTTGAATTTCTGTTTGTATATTGGGTTCAACCTATAGGGTCAATGTCTAATATGTCGTCAAGGCTAAGTGGTATATTCATTTCTCCTAGTTCTCCGGCTATGCCCTTCATCTTTGTAAATGTTGTGGGAAAGAGGTCACTGTATTCGTGCAACAACTCTATGATGCTTTCTATTGTTTTCTCATCCCAGTAATCTCCAATGTTGGCCATTTTGGGCTGCTCAGTTGTCCCGATGTTAACTTTCTTTACCTTAATTGGCGCGAAAATGTCTTATGATTCTATGGGTGGTCCTTCCACAAATCTTTCGCCTTCTACTTGTTAGATCTGAATATCGCATGAATTATGTTCATTTGGTGCTTCTTCCTGTACATGGTAACATGAAATAAGTTCCTTGACTATCTGCTTGTTCCACTGCTTCTCTTCTATGATAAGTTCTATTTCTGGTTCTTTGATGAATATTACTCCTCTGATCCATTTAAGGGTTGCGTCTATGTTGGGGTTCTCATGTTCAAATGAGAAAGTGGTTTAAAAATTATGTTGCAATATCATCCATGTCATAGTTCCCTTGCACAATTCCTGGTTCGTATACCAATTCGCTGGTATTCCCTCTAAAGTATGTATGAAGTAATGAGGCCATTCCTCTAGTGGTGTCATTTTCCACAACATTTTTCACTTCTCCAAGTGTTCCGCTGGTGTCCCTTGTCCTTCATATTTCTGTTGTTTATTGTTTTTTTTGTTCTGTGTCGAACCTTATGTGTAGTAATCGCTTACATTGATACCAATCAGTGATTGTCTCTTTGTGTGTGCCCCACCATCTTGCGGGTGTGGCCTTGAGTGCTAATTCAAGTGCTAGCAGTTTCTAGTTCTCTAACAATACGTATATGTATTGTGTTAAGAATGTTTCCAAACCGTTTAGTCCGTGGAAACTGGGTGGTTCTCTAATTTATGTGCCTACCATATTATTGCACAGTCTATTCTTACACATATTCTCGTGGATACTGTTGGATTACTGAGAGGGGGGTGAATCAGTAATAGTGTAATTATATTCCTTTTTCTCCAAAAAATCCAAGTTTTATATCAATGTAGAATTATTATCCAATAATGAGCAATAAGAAATGAACAATCACACACATACACAGTACACCAGTGTTTTACGTGGAAACCCATATCGGGAGAAAACCATAGAATTATTTTCTTATATCTCTTGAAGAATTACATTCATTGGAAGCACCAACTTCCTTTTTTTTCTAGATGCAACTGGAAGGAGGCTCCAACCCCCTAGTTTCTCAAGCTATAACCTGAGGGAAGCTCCAACTCCCCAATTCTCTGGCTACAACCAAAAGGAGGCTACAACCCCCTATGTTCTCTGGCTACAACCAAAAGGTAGCTACAACCACCTATCCTTGCCCCGTCCAACTGCCCTGAAGTAGAAGTAGAATGATGGAACCATTGTCACACTATCACTGTGAGATATACCGCTGTAAACATGTACCAATAAACCTGAACCATGCATCAACCATGCATCAACCTGTACCTCAACTTGTAATCAACCTATACCATAAACAAGTGCATCAACCATGCACCAACCTGTACCAAACAATCTGTAATCAACCTGTACCATAAACAAGTGCAACCAACCATGTACCAAGTATGTACTAGTAATGTGTCAAGTACTCATCAACTATGACTCATCAATTTGTACCAACATCATCAACTATACACCTCATGTATGTGCCAACTCATCAACTACTTGTCTCAACCATGTACCCAACTTGTACCTCAACCAAAATCCCTCATCAATTTCATCATCCAAATATGATTTGTAACTCTATAATAGACCTGGTGTATATGATCACATACCTACAAACCTTCCTTAAATTTAACAACAAGAGACATACATTTTCATCAAACGTTTCTTTAGTATCACAAGACTAGTTTTAGATTAGTCAACAACCCTAACTTGAAATAATCATAACTTTGTACCTGTAATGAATAAATATATGAAACTGATACACAATGTTCTTTAGTGTGTTTTGTGCAATTTCTCTAGGTTTCACTACTTGGAACCTCTCATAAAATGCGTTATAGCAAAAATGACACACCTTGTTGAATTCTGGCTTATTCTAGAGAGCGACCGTGTAGAGCGTTCCCCGCACAGAATATTTGTTGAATTGATCTGAAACTGTTACAAAAAATACTACAGATTGTCCTCTAACCAAAAAATTTGGTCTTACTAAATTTGGATCTGTTATGAAGAAGTTATGACATTTTTACTCGAAACACCTGTTTTTGACTAGTTTCAGGACTAGCCACAAACCCTATTTTCCAAGGCGTGTAACTCCAAACATACAAAGACCCACAAGATAAATTTTTTACCACAAATACTTGAATATTTTTCCTCAATGGCATAGAAATTTCATGGTCTGAAGCATTCTAGAAAACAAGTTATTGCGAAAATGGTGAGCTTACCTGAAAAAAACATACCTTAGAAAGCATCATCAAAAGAATTTATCCTTCCTTGAATTCAGGCCTTCTTTTCTTCACTTTCCTTAGAAATTTGGCTTAGATATCCTTTGGTTACCTCAGACACCTATATGTATTCAATATCCTCAAGTGTGTTTAAAATGAGAGATCCTTGTCTCTTATTTATACTCTCCAAGTAGCTTCCTTAAAAACATCTTCTAGGTCACTTTACCCACTTTCCTTATTTTAGGGCTAACCTACTTCTAATTTTCCATTAAATTTATTATTTAAATAATTTATTTTGTATTCACTTTGAATTATAGTACACTCATCACTTCACTTTATTATTTACCTTATAAAATATCTTAAACCACTTTGACTACTTTGACCTTTTGGGGCTTCTAGATGACATAAGAGGGTCCTCCAACTTTGTAAGGCCATAACTCTCAAACCGTGAGGAGTTATGTGACGTTCCACATACCACCAGAAATGGAATGAAATGTACCATCCATATAGAATAGTATTACCTACAAATATATCAAAACTCATACCATTATCCATCAAACAAACATGGTTCTATTACCCAAACCTGGGTTCTCCAAATTCTCATGGTCATAAATCTCTAACCGTGAGGAGTTATGTGACATTCCACATACCACCGGAAATGGAATGACAAGCACTATCCATCTAGGATAGGTTCACTGACAAATTCAATGACCTTGATCTCATTATTCCACAAATAAGAATGGATTCTCTAACCATACTTATAGGATAACTCAATCCACAAAGCATCTTCCCGTGAGGGATTTCACCATAAGGGGACCACTTTGGAGTTCATCCATTTCTACTTATTATAAAACATGACAAGACAATAAAGAGTCATATTTACATCAAACAAAATTGGGTCCATTACCCAAATCTTTGTGCTACCGATTATTCTTCAAGGGTTGACATCAATGACAACCAACCTTAATCAAGAATCTCCCCCTTTGGCATTGATGGCAACACTCTGATGAAAAAATGAAATTATGTCATGCAGTACTGAAGTCATATCACTCATGCTCCCCCTGGAGACATTCCTCTTTCCTCTGCATCTATGTGACCATTACTCCCCCTGGAACCATGCCTCTGTCCTCTGCATCAGATGAATCTCTCCCCCTTTGTCATTAATGGAAAAGGTATCTTTCCATCTGGGGCTGCTCCCCCTGACTGAAATGTCCTCTTTATGGTGCTTCCTTGTGTACATATAAGGCATATAATATAAGCATTCAAAAAACATTCATTTTGGAGTAGAAATAACTCCAAGTCTCTGGTGAAGATATTCAAAGGCTTCCCGTGGAAGTGGTTTTGTAAAGATGTCTTCCACTTGTTCTTTTGTGTCCACATTCTCAACTCTGATGTTCTTTTCTGCAACCTGCTCCCGTAGAAAGTGATACTTGATTAGAATGTGCTTCGTCTTGGAGTGCATCACTAGGTTCTTTGAGATACTGATGACGCTTATATTATCACGATAGATTGGAATGGGCTCATCATACTCAACCTGTATATCTGTCATAGTTTGTTTCATCCAAAGAACTTGTGTGCAACATGATGCTACTACAATATACTCTGCATCGGTTGTAGATAAGGATATTGATGATTGTTTCTTGCTTATCCATGATACAAAACACTCACCCAAGTAGAATGCTTCTCCACTGGTGCTTTGTCGGTCATCAATACAACCTACCCAATCTACATCTATGTAGGCAATAAGTGATAGATCCTTTCCTTTTGGATACCATAATCCAAACTCTTATGTTCCTTTGATATATCTGAAAATCCTCTTCACTGCTAATACATGTGATTCCTTTGGTGCTGCTTGAAATCATGCCACCTGTCCAACTGCCTACATTATATATGGTCTGGATGCTGTCACATATAGTATTCTGCTAATCATTGACCTGTATTTCCTCTGATCTGTAGACTTCGAGTCATCATCTTTGCTCAACTTGCAACTGGTTTGCATGGGAGTGATAACTGGTTTGCAATCTTCCATTCTGAATCTCTTCAACATTTCTCTGATATACTTGGTTTGAGAAATAAAAACTCCTTGGTTGCTTTGACGTATCTGAAGTCTTAGAAAGAAGGATATTTATCCAAGTAATGACATTTCAAATTCATTCTGCATATCTTTTGCAAATTTTTGGCTTAACCTGTCATCATCACTACCAAAAATAATATCATCAACATAAACTTCAATTAATAAAATATTGCCTTGACTTACCTTGATGTAGAGGTTGTTTTCTGCACTTCCTTTTCTGAACCCTTCCTGCAGTAGATACTTATCCAATCTAGAGTACCATGCTCTAGGATCCTGTTTTAGACCATACAATGCCTTCTTTAATTTACACACATAGTCTGCATTTTCTGACAACTGAAATCCTTATGGTTTTTCAATGTAGACTTCTTCTTCAAGTTCTCCATTCAGAAAAGATGATTTTACATCCATTTGATACATTTTAATATTTTTAGAGCATGCATAAGCTAAAAGAAAACAGACTGCTTCCATTCTGGCAACTGGGGAAAATGTCTCTTCAAAGTCGATTCCTTCAACCTGTGCATATCCTTTACATACCAATCTAGATTTGTTCCTTGTAACCTGTCCATATTCATTCAATTTATTCCTGAAGACCCACTTTGTGTCGATCACATTCTTATTCTTTGGTCTTGGAACCAGTTCCCAAGTGTCATTTTTCTCTATTTGATCAAATTCTTCATCCATGGCCTTTTTCCAAAATTCATCCTTGATGGATTCTTCAAAACAATTTGGTTCAATTGTAGATAAGAGTGCTAGGTGAGTTTGTTCTAGTGAATAGATTTTTCTTCTAGTCTTAACTCCTACATCTTTGTTTCTGATAATCTGATCTGAAGGATGATTCTTCTGTACTTGTCTGCTAGGTGTCTTTGGAGACACTTCTTGAACTTCCTCTTCTGGTTCTGTCAAATTCTCTTCATCTTCCTCTTATACTTCTTTTTCATCTTCTACTTCTTCTTCTAAGGGTTTTTTCATTGATTTATTTTCTTCTTCCTTTGATTCTGGTCTACCTGTTTCATCAATTGTCATGTTGATGCTTTCCACACCTTTATTTAATCTTAGATTGTAACACTTGTATGCTTTCCTTGTACTTGAGTAACCAAAAAGTACTCCTTTGTCCACACATGATCTAGGTGGATATCGGTGGCCACCCACCTTCTTTAACTGGCTCAAAACAATTTTCTGGCAATTTTGGTAATTTACTATTTTTAGCAGTTTTTTGGGTCCTGAACTTCCAGAGCCGTTTTGAGGCCCTAAACAATGTTTTTTTAGAAAACGAGGAGCAACATGGAACATAGATCGATGTTTCTCACCCAAAAGTTGTAGTCCTCGGAGAGATATTTCCAACGAGCTATCGAGTTCCCCAAACGGAGATCATATGCAAAAGTTATGCCCTTGGGAAGTTGATGTATCAACTACCCCCATCGGAGCCCACAAACCTTTTGGATTTTCATCTTCCGAGGTTAGGGTTTTCGATTTTACTTATGTTAAAAAGGCCCTTAGAGCCTCATTGTAATAATCATCTTCTTGTGAATGCGAGTAGATGTTACATCTCTTCTCAGAGATAAGCTGCCACCATTCTAGCGAGTCTTTTACTCTGTACTTTTACAGTCTCTGTACATTTATTTCATTAATAAAAATAGTGTATTATTGTATATATGTGACTCTTGTTATATTTCCACTATATCTCTGTTATATTGTTGTCTCTCTTGCAATATCTCTGAATATTTTTTTGTTATATCTCCGCTCTCATTTCGTGCCGAAAATAATCCATATCAGTGGTATTAGAGCAGGTTGTTATTGATCATTTTTTTCAGTGCATGTCCCCGACGAGGTCCGAGTATAGTAAGTTGGGTCTTGAGCTTGTCTCTCTTGATGAAAATCACTCTCTCACACCCAAGAAACCCTCAATGGAGGAAGAAAATAAAAATGACGGAGCAGACGATCCTATCAATCTGTTGCTTGAGCAAGCTCTCACGCGAAAGAGAGATGAAATGATGGAGAATTTTGCCCACATCCTTCAATGCCTACCGATAGCAATAGACACATCTTCATCAAGCGACCACTTTGGAGGAACCTCACCTTTCAAGGTACAAGTTAATTTTGATATTCCAATATTTGAAGGACAGATAGATGTAGAAGCCCTAGACAAATGGTTAAATTTGCTAGAAGGTTATTTCTCTGTTCACAATTTTTTCGATAGAGAAAAGATCACCTTCGCACTCCTTAAATATATCCCCCATGTCAAACATTGGTGGGAAACTTACTGGGAGCAAATTTCCACAAAGGAGTCTGGAATATATGGGGTCGATCCCACTTGAGATTTTTTTGTGGATGCGATAAAGGAATAGTATTACCCTGTTGGAAACTATGAGGACCAATACATGAGATGGACCACACTGCGGCAAGAGAGGGGCCAAGCAGTTTCGGAGTTCACCAATACCTTCCATACCTTGCACACCAAGCTGGGTATCAAAGACTTTGAACAATATTTGGTTCTGAAATACCGTGGGGCTCTACACAGATACATCCAAACTGAAATGGATTTTTTAGACATATCATCACTCGGTGTTGCCTATCGATATGTTGTTAAAATCGAGAAAAAATTTAAGCACCAGAACAAACGGGAGTTCGGGTCTGCAAATCTTCAACAACCAAAGTATGAAAAAAACATCCCTAACCAACAGTCTCCCGAAAACCAGTCCAAGCCACAGGAAAACATGGGTCATGAGAAGACAAAGAAGGACATCAGAAAATGGTGCAATTTCCACAAAATCCCCTGGAACAACACTGATGAATGTCGTCCAAAAGATTCATTGGTGGCCAATATCAAAGACAAGGAGCCAAACCTTGATTCAGAATCTAATTCTAAAAATATTGGTAAAATACAGATCATCGACGTAAACCCCACTGCTATTGTCGCGACCATATTAGTTCAAACAGAAGAACCAACAGATCCAGAAGAGGGGGAGCGCCTTTTTCATTAATAGATGTGGGTGAAGGGGACCCCGCTGCATTTTATTGTTGATAGTGGAAGCTAGAAGAACGTCATCTCAGCAGAGGTCGTCAAACAGTTGGGATTGTTGATAACACAACACCCGGATCCATACAACATCGGGTGGCTTCGCCAAGGACGAGATCTTCGTGTCATCCAGCAGTGTCGATTTTCATACGACATCCAACCCTTCAGGGATGAGGTTTTATGTGATGTTTCCCCACTAGATGTATGTGATGTTCTCTTGGGCCAACCATATATGTGGAAGCGCCATGCTAGTTATGAGTCTCGACCCCATAGTGTCATTGTTACTTTGGGGGGTCATCTCTACAAAATACCAGAGGTAGTTCCAACTACTGCCCCACCTAAACAATACCGCAAGGTAGTATCTCATACTCCAAAATTCATCTTCTTTACAATATGTTCAAAAGGGGAACAAAAGGACACTGCAATCGCTACAGCCTCACCCCAAGCACCTTCTATCCAACAAAAGTAGGTCGACAAGGTTGTAGAAAAGCGCAAAGATTCCTTCTGCCCACAGTCATCTCATGTATCCAGACTGGTTAAAAAGGTCCAACCCTTCCAGCCACAGGTTCATGAAAACCTTCAACAAACCAAGCATCTCAACGTCTCCAGCAAGGAAAGCAACTCACCAAGATTCAGATTCAACAATAGCTTTCCCCTCCTCCCTGAGAACTCAACGCAATTGAGACCATTGCTTCCTAAGAAGGGTGGATTGATCTAGGTGGATATCGGTGGCCACTCACCTTCTCCAACTGGCTCAAAACAATTTTCTGGCAATTTTGGTAATTTACTATTTTTAGCAGTTTTTTCGGGTCCTAAACTTCTCAAGTCATTTTGAGGCCCTAAACGATGTTTTTTGCAAAAATCGGGAGCAACATAGATTGTATATTGATGTTTCTCACCCAAAAGTTGTATTCCTCGTATAGATCTTTCCAATGAGCTATCGAGTGCCCCAAACGGAGATCGTATGCAAAAGTTACGCCCCTGGGAAGTTGATGTATCAACTACCCCCATCAGCACCCACAAACCTTTTGGCTTTTCATCTTTCGGGGTTAGGGTTTTGGATTTTACTTATGTTAAAAAGGCCCTTGGAGCCTCATTGTAATAATCATATTCTTGTGAATGCGAGTAGATGTCACATCTCTTCTCAGAGATAAGTTTCCACCATTCTAGCGAGTCTTTCACTTTGTACTTTTACAGTGTCTGTACATTTATTTCATTAATAGAAATCATGTATTACTGTATATATGTGACTCTTGTTATATTTTTGCTATATCTCTGTTATATTTTTGTCTCTCTTGCAATATCTTTGAATATTTATGTGTTATATCTCCACTCTCATTTCGTGCCGAAAATAATCCGGATCAACGCGAGAGTCAAACTTTCCCATTCCACCATCTTCTCTTTTGATATAGCATTTGCTTCCAAAAACTCTAAAGTTCTTTACATTTGTTGGTCTTCCTTTCCATAGTTTGTAAGGGGTTTTGTCAGTTTTGTTTCTAAGCATTACTCTATTTTGAATATGAACTGTTGTATGCACTGCCTGTGTCCAAAAAATATCTGTCAATTTTCAATCCATTATCATTGTTCGAGCCATTTCATGTATTGTCCTCTTCTTTCTTTCAACAACTCCATTCTGTTGAGGTCTCCTAGCAACAAAGAATTGCCTTGTTATTCCATGATTGTTGTAGTAGTCCATAAATTCCTTTGAGGTGAACTCTCCTCCATTATCATATCTCAATAATTTGATTTTTGAATCCATTTTATTTTCAACCATTTCCTTGTAGATCTTGAAGTTTTCAAAAGCTTCTGACTTATTCTTGAGAAAACAAACTGCAGTCATTCTTGTATAATCATCAACTAATAACATAAAACATTTCTCACCTTTTAAGCCCTTGGTTTTAGTTGCTCCAACTAGATCAGTATGCACAATTTTCAGTGGTCTTGTCGTTGAATATTCCTTTGATTTGAACCTGGTCTTTGTTTGCTTTCCTTGTTGACAATGTTTGCATAAAGTGTTAGTTGGTTTTGTGATCCGGGCCATTTATTTGACATTTTATTTTTTGTTGAATTTGGCAAGGTTATCAAAATGTATGTGACCCATTTTTCTGTGCCATAGCCAACTTTCATCTTCCTTTCCTAGACAACACTTTTCATTTCCAATTTCGCTTAACACATATATGTTGCTTGAAGTTCTTGCAGTTGTAGCGACCAATTTCCCTGAACCTTCTTTTCTTATCTCACACTTTTGTGAATCGAAAGTAACTTTATGACCTTGGTCACACATTTGACTCACACTTAGAATATTATGTTTCATATCTTCTACTAGTAGAACATTTTCTTCCTTTTCATTCTTGTTCCCAATTCAGACTGTGCCTTTTCCAATAATTTTGGCTGAATCATCAATTCCAATGGAGACTTATCCATCTCTTTCCTTTTGTAATGTAAGAAACTTGTCTCTATCACCTGTCATGTGTTTTGAACATCCACTGTCAACATACCAACCACATTTCTTCTATTTAGCTTGTAGAGAGAGTGTGCATTCTTCATTGCTATACTCATCCTGCTTTCTTATCCATGTTCTTTTCTGAGGTTCCTGTCTGTGATTGTTGTTATTTTGTTGCGGTTCTTTAGGAAGGATTGTCTTTTTGCAATATTTGTCCATATGTCCAAAATTGTTACATTTGTAGCAATCCACTTCAGTGCTCAAAGATTTAAACATGTTGTAACTTCTTCTCTGTGTCTCACTAGGCCTTCTTGGATAACCCCTTTGTGTATTACTCTTAAAGTAGTTATTGTTCCTATTGTTATCTCTACAATTCACACTTTTATGTTCAAAATTATTACATGCATAACATAAACCGAAAAATATAGTTTGATACCTGGGAGTTGAGGATCTTCTGAAATGAGTCGCTCTTGTGAATCCTTCTTCTTCTTGAGGCCTATCTGTCGTTTGTTGATTCCAAAATATGAATCTTCTTGGTGGAGGAGTGTCCCTTTAATCTTCCTTTTATATCTTCCTATCCCCTTTGATTGTTTCTACATATCTTTTTGGATATGTTTCTTTCTCTATTGTTTTGGAGTTTGATCCATTTTTTGTCTGATTGTATCCAAGTCCGGTCTTGTCAAAATGAGAATTTTGACTGTTGATAATGTCATCCAAAACTTTTGAGCTATTCTACATATTTTTCTTTTGAATATCCTTTCTTAATGTGACAATCTCTGCTTCCAAGTTTCCAATGATCTTGTCCTTTTCTTCTAGTTGTTATTTGAGTGTTTCTTCAATTATTTTATCTTCTTCTATTTGAACCTTCAATTTTGTGATCATTTGTTCTAGTTCTTGAGTGTCTTCTTTTATGTCTAGTTCTACTTGTAGTTTCTTGTTCTTCTTCTTTTCTCTTCCGATAACTTCTATGGCACACATTAATTCTTCTTGAAAGTCAACTTTTGCCTCTTCAATTTCTTCTTCGACTTCTTCACATTCTTCTTCGGCTTATTCATATTCTTCTTCGGAGTCTTCTCTATCAAATTCTTTTACTGCCATGAATAGAACTCTTTCTATCTCACTGTCACTGACTTCATCTTCATCTGATGATGAGATGTCTTCTTTGGCGCATAAGCTTTTCTTGAAAACTTTCTTTGTAGTTCTTTTTCCTTTATATGTGTGTTTCCCTTTTGAGTAACCTTCATCATTTCTCTTTTTCTTATGAGGACATTTGTTAGCAAAATGACCAATACCATCACAATTAAAACAAATTAAAGGAAGCTTACCTCTATACCTACCGTCGGTTCCTTTGTTCAGTCTTTTGATGAAGTTGGCCACTTCTTGATCATCTTTCGAGTCATCATTGTTGCTGTTATATTCTTCTTTTTTATTTTGATTTGATCTTTTGGATGCTTTGAAGGCTACTTATTTTACATCTGTATTTTCCTGTTCAGTTCTCATTTCATATGCTGTAAAGATTCGATGCAGTTCATCCATGTTTATTGAGTTTAGATCTTATCTTTATTCTAGTGCTAATATCTTAGGGTTAAATCTCATAGGAAGAGATCTTAGTACCTTTTGAACAATTACAGATTCTTCGATTTCTTCTCCCAATCCTATGATTGCATTCACTATTTCACCGACTCGAAAGAAGTATGCTGCGATATTTTCATCTTCCTTCATTTTTAGTTGTTCAAACTGACCTTTGTAAGTTTGAAGCTTTGCTACTTTGACTTTTGTATCTCCTTCATAAATATTTTGAAGCTTGTCCCAAATCTCTTTAGCAGATTTACAATGTACAACTTTGGTGAATATCGTATCACTGAGACTATTCAAAAGTGCATTTTTGGCTTTGGAATTATTCTCATCGAGTTTCACTACTTTGTCATTTGTCGGTGGAACTGTTGGTGCTGTGTATCCATCTACAATTGATTGCCAAACTTTAAATCCTTGTGCCTATATACATGTCTTCTTCCTTACGCTCCAAAATATATACTTATGTCCATCAAACTGTGGTATTCCATTTTTATACAAGTTAGTACTCTCCATAATCTACCTTTCAATGGTTAAACTGATTTATGAAGGAATCAGATCTGATACCAAATGTTGGATTACTGAGAGGAGGGGTGAATCAGTAATAGCATAATTATAATCATTTTTATCCAAATAATCCAAGTGTTATATCAATGTAGAATTATTATCAAATAATGAGCAATAAGAAATGGAAAATCACACACATACACAGTACACCAATGTTTTACGTGGAAACCCAAATCGAGAGAAAACCACTAAATTTTTTTTCTTATANATGTCTTGAAGAATTACATTCATTGGAAGCACCAACTTCCTTTGTTTTCCAGCTGCAACTGGAAGGAGGCTCCAGCCCCCTAGTTTCTCAGGCTACAACCTGAGGGAAGATCCAACTTCTCAATTCTCTGGCTACAACCAGAAGGAGGCTACAACCCCTTATGTTCTCTAGATAGAACCGGAAGGTGGCTACAACCACCTGTCCTTGCCCCGTCCAACCGCCCTGAAGTAGAAGTAGAATGATGGAATCGTTGTCACACTATCATTGTGAGATATACCGTTGTAAACATGTACCAATAAACCTGAACCATGCATCAACGATGCATCAACCTTTACCTCAACCTGTGTCATAAACAATTGCATCAACCATGCACCAACCTATACCAAACAATATGGAATAAACCTGTACCATAAACAAGTGAAACCAACCATGTACCAAGTGTTGGGCTCTAAATATGTCCTAAAAACAACCTCTATGCATCATCCAAAGGTAGGCGCTGGCACAAGCATTTTACTTGTTTCCTACATAGGTTCTTACCTTATGTTCTCAATACCCAACCTCCAGAGATGCAACACCTATAAAGGAACAACAAGCATAAAGGGAACAAAAGTTGCTCCATTCAAATGAACAACAATGATACTCAAAGGAACAACAGTTGCGCGAAAGGAATGACAATTGTTCCTTTCAAATGAACAACAACTACACTCAAAGGAACAACAGTTGCATGAAGGGAACGTCAGTTGTTCCTTTCAAATGAACAACAAATACACTCAAAAGGAACAACAGTCATTACATTGGACTGAATTAATGTTGAATTAATTGCATTGTATTATTTTCCCAACTATTTAATTTTTCAATCCGAGGAAGTATTTTATTTCAAAGTTACCATGCACAATATATGCAAGCAACAAATTCCAACTAACACTATTATCTATTTAATAAAATAAAACACATAACTTAAAATCAATCAAATCCGCTCTTGCTTGAAAATACACTCAGCTGA
>ML842234.1:77799-94229 GCA_009831015.1 Picea engelmannii | reverse complement strand
TTGAAGGCCCGAGTGGCCACCTTCAACTTGAATGGAAAGGCTTCCATTTGGTGGGAAGACCTTAAGAATGTGAAAGGGGTTCGCGAAGAGGACCTGTCTTGGGAGCAATTTGAGAAATACTTTCGAAAGAAGTATTTGTCGGAAAAATATTTTGACGAGAAGACTAAAGAGTTTTATGAACTCAAACTGGGGCAACTCACTATAGAAGAATATGTCAACAAATTCCTCGATTTGTTGAGGTATGTACCTTATATAAAATCAAAAAAGGCAAAGGTGCAATGCTTCATCAGTGGACTACCTAAGGACTATCAGAACAAAATTGAATTTGATGAGCCAAAGACCCTAGAAGGCACTATCCGAAAGGCAACCTATTGTCATGAATAGTTCGGACATTGAACAGAACCTCGCGAAGGATGGAAACAGAAGAATAGTTTGAGATTTCAGAAAAAGAGGATTAAATCCCTAGGATTTAAGAACTATAAGAAGAACCCAAGGACGAGCTTCCTAGCCCATAGAGTACACCAGCAGAACTTTCCCTCCTTGAGTGGAAATAAAACTTCTGGATCTGCACCAGTGAAGGCTGATAACCCAAAGAGAGAACCTTTGAAATGTTGGGGATGCAGAGAAGAACATCTACTGAGAGATTGTCCACACCGACAATAGAATAGTCGGAGAATTTACAGCATCCAGGAAGTTACCACCATAAATGATGTGGCTAGGAGTGTGCCACAAATCTATGCAGCCTTGGATAATAACCAAGCCGACTACCAAGCTTCAATGGTGGAAATAGAAGGTATGATTTCTAACCATCTAGTGTCTATTTTGATTGACCCTGGTTCAAACTTGAGTTATATAGCCCCTAAGACTGTTGATAAGTATAAACTACAGTCACATAAACCTACCAAGCCATGGTTGGTATAGTTAGCCACTGACACCAAAAGAAGGGTAGCAGAGGTCATACCAGCCTGCCAATTAATGTTGGGTGAATTCTCCACCCAAGCAACCTTTAACATATTACCCCTGGGATCGTATGATCTGTTGATTGGTATGGACTGGCTAGCTTCCCATAAAGCCAGATTGGACTGTTACCATAAAACCCTAGAATGTGTAAGTAAAGAAGGGGAAAAAATAACCCTTCAAGGGATCCGAAAACCTGTCTCAGTGAGACAAATATCATCCCTGCAAATGAGAAACTATTGATGAAAAGGATGTCCCCTATATGCAATACAAGTGTTGAAAACTATTGAAGAAGACAAACCAAGCCTCGAAGACCACCCCACCCTGAGAAAATACAGAGATGTGTTTCCGGAAGAGGTACCGGGTCTACCTTTGAGGAGATACATTGACTTCTCGATAGAACTTGCACCGGGAGCGGTGCCAGTGTCTAGGACACCCTACAGGATGAGAACACCCAAGTTAGTTGAACTCAAATTACAATTAAAAGAAATGATGGACAAAGGCTATATCCGGCCCAGCGTATCTCCATGGGGAGCACCAGTCCTGTTTATGAAAAAGAAAGACGGTACCCTCCGACTGTGCATAGATTATAGACAACTAAATAAGGTAACCATAAAGAACAAGTACCCCTTACCCAGGATTGATGACCTGTTTGATCAATTGGGAGGTGCCTCTATCTTCTCAAAGATTGACTTGAGGTGAAGTCTGAATCAAGGGTGAAGACATCCCCAAAACTACCTTCAGGACAAGATATGGTCACTATGAGTTTGTGGTAGTGCCATTTGGGCTAACCAATGTCCCTGCCACTTTTATGTGCTTGATGAACAATGTACTCAACAAATTCCTAGACAAATTTGTACTAGTTTTTATTGATGATATATTAGTTTAATCCAAGAATAGAGAAGAGCATGAGGAACACCTTAGTCTTGTGCTTCAAGTTCTAAGAGAACATCAACTCTATGCCAAATTCAACAAGTGTGTTTTCTTCCAGAAGAAAATACATTACTTGGGCCATGTTCTATCCGAAGAAGGAGTAGCAGTAGACCCTGACAAAATCAGGTCTATTATGGAATGGCCTACCCCAAATGATGTCTCGGATATCAGATCCTTTATGGGATTAGCAGGTTACTATAGGATATTTATAAAAGGATTCTCCAAGATTGGGTGTCCAATCACTGCCCTCCAAAAGAAGGGGAAAAAATTCATGTGGACACAAAAATGTGAAGAAAGATTTCAAACCCTGAAACATCTACTGACCCATGCACCCGTACTGAAGATCGCTGATCCTGAAGCTGACTTCCTCATGTGCACATATGCCTGTAAGGAAGGGCTTGGAGGAGTCCTTATGTAGGGAGGAAGTGTGGTCTGCTATGAATCCCAAAAATTGAACGAGCACGAAATCAACTATGTGACCCATGATCTAGAGCTGGCCGCCATAGTGCATGCCTTAAAAATGTGGAGGCATTACCTCCTGGGAAGGAGATTTGTACTTATGACAGACCACTATGGATTGCGATATCCGTTTGACCAACCAAAGCTCAATGCTAGACAAGCTAGGTGGATGGCCCTCCTCAGTGAGTTTGATTTTGAAATCAAACATATTAAGGGAAAGGAAAATAGGGTGGTCGATGCCCTTAGCTGAAGCATGAAAACAATTCATCTGGAAGTAGTAAGTACCTGCGAGACGGATGTCAAGGAAAGAGTCAAAAATGCACAAAAGACAGACACATTCTTCTAGACCGTGACCTCATACCTACAACAAGAACCCACAGGGATAAAGTATGGAGGTTACTAGATGATGGAAGGAGGTCTTCTCACTTACCGAAGCAGATTGCATATTCCATATTGTGATGACTTGAAGAGTTTCATACTGGATGAACTACATAAAAGACCCTATACTGGTCATCCAGGATACCAGAAGATGATCACGGCCACCAGGAAACAATTCTATTGGCTTGGACTGAAGAAGGAAGTAGCTGAGTACCTAGCCAAATGCATAGAATGCCAACAAGTAAAAGCAGTACACTGACACCCAGCAGGATTATTACAACCTCTGCCAATCCCATAATGGAAATGGGAAACCATCTCCATGGATTTCATTATTGGATTAGTGACCTCGACCAAACAGAATGACACCATTACGATTGTGGTGGATAAGTTGAGCAAGTCTACTCATTTCATCCCCGTCAAATCAACTTGCAAGGCAATAGACATCGCCCAGGTATTCATGAAGGAGATATTTAGTTTGCATGGTATGCCGAAAGAGATCGTGTTTGACAGAGACACTAAATTTACTTCCAACTTTTGGAAAACACTGATGGCTGGTTTAGAGACCAAGTTAATGTTTAGCACCGCCCATCACCCTCAAACCGACAGACAGACATAAAGAGTGAACTGAATACTAGAAGACATGTTAAGAATGCATGTAATGTATCAACCCAAGAAGTGGGAAGACTACCTTCCACTTGTGGAATTCGCCTACAACAACGGCTACCAAGAATCCCTAAAGATGAGTCTGTTTGAAGTCCTCTATGGTAGGTCGTGCAACACTCCTGTCAGTTAGAGTAATCCCGTAAAAAAAAAAAATCTTTTGGACCTGTTAGCAACAATTTGGGTATCGGGGCACGAAGGTACATAGGTTTGCAGGATTACCCAGGAAGTGCCCAAGCACAGCTCAGAGGAACCCCTTTTCAGTTACAATTCGAGCGAATGGGCGAAGTTTTGTTGAAGGCCACCGAGATCCACCTATAAAGTTGATCAATGGTTGTCGGGATTTTGGGGCTGCCAGGTTGTCTCGGGGTTAATGCGAGAGATAGCTCCAATAATTCAAGACAAATCTGGGTCATCTGATCCAATTGGGACAGGTGGCTTCCAGTCGGTGTATCGGGAATCGGATTTTTGGGAAACAAGGAGCCTCCCATTCGTTGCAGTTGATATCGCCGATCGGCGAAATGTCAAAAGCGCCTAAGGAGCCGAGCCCATGGTCCTAGCACTAAGTCACTTCAAGCGAGCCTGTAAATAAGGGCAGATCCCTTTTAAATATCGAATGCCCCCTCATCCATTCATCCTAAGGACGCGTGGCACAATATTTGGCTGCGTCGGTTTTTGGCAATCGCAAGTTCGAAGGGTAAAAGTTTTGTATCACTTTGTATCGCGAAACCCCGAACCCCGAAGCACCGAAAGTGCCCAGGGTCGGGCCCACAGTATCAAGGGGCAGTCTAAGCCATCCATTTGAAGCAGATACCTGGCGCGCGATTGAGCTCGTCGCCGATTCGCCCATCGTGAGTTCAAGGAGAAAAGTGCGGCATCATCGTATCCCCGATGCGCGAAGTAGCGAGAGCATCCAGGTTCTGGGGCCCATAGCAGTGTCGGGTGAGCTGAGGACCGCCAGATTTCAAGAATGCATGGTGCCCTATTGAGACATTCTGGTGTTTCTCCCATCGTGACTATGATAAGAAAGGATCAGCTCCTTCCTATTTGAGAATGACGAAAGCACTTATGGGAATAATAGCACAGAGTCACAGCCCGTGGTCACCAAGAAAGAAAGGAGCTCTGCAAAAAGGGGCCAAAGGTTTCAAGTCTAGTCACCGAAGGGATTATCGTGATTTACAGGTGCCATCGAATACAATTCCACTCTTGGTTCCCGCTTGGAGTAAATGAAGGCAAGAACGGGTGGATGAAACCTCCTTTCATTCATTAAGTGAGGGGATGGAGGGTCTGGCAAGTCGTCTGCCCGAAGAGGTCCTGTGTATCAATTTTCTCAAAGAAACTACGCTGAAGTCCTCAACTCAACAGAGAAGTTTGCGCATGCTAGCCCAACACTTAATGGCTCAGCTACCCTCCTCACAAGAGCCATGCGTAGTTAAGATGGCGCTTAAAGAAAGATGTCAGTATGAGTTTGACCAAAGGGACACCAAGCTTTGGGTGACTGGACACGCCTTTGTGAGGGGAATTTTCCTAAGTATATAGGCTCAGTTTCTGTTTTTTTGTAATCATTGATGGTTGAGTAAAGCTTCCGATTGTAAGGTTTTGACGAAGCATTGGTCGCTCTAGTTAATGTGTAAGGCATTTGATATTTCTTACTTTATGGATGTTAGCTTCCCTTCCATCTCCTTATTTACTGTGTTAGAACAACTCGAAATTGGAGGATCTAGTCAAGTTGTGACTGTTATAGGATGATGTAGGTTGGATCAGTGTAATAGTCACATTGTTTCTAATCAGTCCTTGTGATGTTCTCAGTGCTGAAACGACTTGGAATTGAAGGATTTAGTCGAGTCACCCCTCATCTCCTTGAAGATCTGGACCAAGAGGATCTTGGCTTCCGAGTTTTTCGTCCTCAAGCTTCCGAAGGCCTGTTGCCCGAGGCAGTCTTGCTCACCCTCCTCACAAGTATTCATTCTACCACCATTTAATCATTTACTAATAGAAGTTGGATCAAGACCTCCCTTGCTTTCTACATACCAGGCCCAGTTTCATGAGTTAAAGCTATATTTTCTTGAGTTTTCACCCATCTGATCACCCCATTAAACAAAGCGTGACATAAAACTGATGGGCATTGGGCTCTACTCCTGCAAGAAATCGAGGAGTGACTTCTGACGCTAACATTTCTGGCGCCGTTGTTGGGGACGAAGTTGAAAATTTTCCCCGGGATTGAACGACATTGAGCCTCTGATCCTGAAGGTGCATCGGGTATCAGAGCCTTTGAAGATTGCTACTGTGCACCTGCTGACTCCATTGTGACGACTCCACTGTGGCGAACCTGCCATGTTAATTGTGGCTTTCAGAGGAAGGCATACGCGGTCGCATCCACAACTGCCTCTAGCTACGCCTGAAGCAGATCCATAGGCGGTGCGGAGAAAGGGAAAGGCCTCTGAAGAAGAAGTGTCCACCACCGAACCAGGTAATTCACCATATCCTTCTGTGGGAACTCCTTTTTCTCCTCCTCAGTTTCTCGACAGACTTGTTTCTGAAGTTTCCCGTTTCCTAAATTTTGGGAGTGTTCCTGTTGAGTTTTCCTCTCCTGGTCTAGGACCGGAGGGATGAGACCTTGTCACTCCCCTCTCCCCTGAAACTATACCTTGGCGTAGACCTAGGACCACAGAAGATTTTCCCACTCCTATCTTTACTACTCCTGTGCAAAGAGAAGCACCTGCTAACTTGAGCTCGTTAGCCTTCTCCTTAAATCCCCTCTTGTTCCCCACTCCACTTCGGGACTCATTCCCAATAGCCCCTTCGCGAACTCCTTCTCCTCCCAGTTCTCCTCCACCTAATATTCCTATGGTTGGTGCTAATCCCCCTCTGAATAGAATGGACGCCATAGTCGCTTCCAGATATGCTCCCTTAGTTCTACCCCATCCTATGAATCCTCTCCCTGCTGGAGATTACTTGAAATACATGTCCAAGTTCACCAGGGAAGGGGACGTAACTACGGAGGAGCACTTGGCTGCTTTCTACAGTTACGCAGACAACCTCAACATTGAAAATGAAGATGTCTGGATGAGAGTCTTCATCTAGAGCTTGGATGGCAAGGTGAGGAAATGGTTTAGAGGATTGGCTCTAGGATCTATTGCTAGGATTGAAGCTCTAGATAGTGCTTTCCTGAGGCAGTGGGGGGATAGGAAAGATTTCATGCATTACATGATGGAGTTCGGGTCTCTGAAGAAGATGGAAGGAGAGTCTGTCTCCGACTTCTCCAAAAGATTCAATAAGATGTATAATAATATTCCTACTTAAATAAATCCCTCAGAAGCCTCAGCTAAAATCTCTTATGCTAGTGCGTTTGGTCCCGATTTCTGTCTCTTATTAAGAGAAAGAAGAGCTACCTCCTTAGCTCAAATGCAAGATGCATCCATAGAGGTGGAATCTAATGTATTAGCAGCTGAAAGACTGAGGAACAAGGTTGACGTAGACAGGAGAAAGGGAAGATTTGAAGCCTCAACTTCTGGCTCGTCGGTGCCCCACCCTCAAGTGGATGAATTGACCAAGCTGGTGAAGTATCTGTTTGCAGAGATGGAGAAAATGAAGGTGGAGGGAAGAAAAGCATACAGGGGCCCTCAAAATTCCAAAAACAAAGGAGGTTTCAGGAGGCCAAACAATATAACTCCCCCGACTATGTAGAGAGAAAGGGGAAGAGATAGAGACGACCAGAAAATTCAGGCCCCTTTTCAAAACAATTTCATGGCTGAGGAGGAACAAGAAGGAGCAGAGGAACTTGATCCTGAAATCCATTGCTTCAGAGACACGCCTCCTTTTCCTCATCTCACTCAATCATCATACGAGGAGTCTCTCATGGACAATCAGATAAATGAATTGAGCAAGGGAGACAAGGCTAGTGGCAGTCAAGGAAGATATGATCTGAGGTCTAAAAAAAGGACAACAACACCTGATGTTCCTGAGCGATACGCTAGATCAAAGAAGCCTACTAATGAGGTAGCGGACAATCATAGAGGTAATAAGACTCAATTTTCCTCTCCCATAGTTCAGAGTCATGTTCTCGAAATAAGATAAATCCCAAAGCTCTCGTCTTCTTTTAATTTCGAGCATGAAATTCAAAAAATCAGAATCCCTGTGCTCCTGACATAATTGATTAAACATGAAAGGTTCAAGAAACGCTTCTATGAGATTTTAGAGTCTGAGGTCTCAAGCCTTCCCACAGACTCCATCAATTTGTAATATGAAAAGCCTGCAGCTATTCTAGGTCCTATGGTAGAAGACAGGAATGACTCATCCCCTCCCTTCTACACTTCCTTGAACATACATGACAAGGTACTGCACAACTGTTTTATGGATATGGGGGATTCTCACAACCTCATGCCCAAAACCGTCATGGAAGAGTTAGGACTAGAAGTCACCCGAGCCTATCATGACCTCTATTCCTTTGACTCTAGAAGGGTTCAGTGTCTAGGAGTTATCAAAGACCTAGTCGTGACCTTGTTTCAGCTGCCCATGAAAAGTGTGGTCATGGATATTGTAGTGGCCGATGTCCCCCCCAAGTTTGGTATGTTGTTATCAAGATATTGGATAAAAATACTGGGGGGAACCTTGCATATGGACCTCACATATGCTACTATCCCAGTGTTTGGAGGAGAGCATAGAAGGCTATACAGAGAAGCCCAACTGGCCTATATAATCAGCGATAAAGCCAACCCCACCAATCATCCCATCTTTGCTTTGGACACTGATTTAGGCTCCAGTTTACTACAACTCACCCATGCCCCCGAGCCTCCTCTCAAACTCAGAAAGCAGCCCACCATTTCCCCTAAATTTCCTCCCTCCATCACCTCCGTCTGGAAAATGTTCTTTGATGGGACCTCTTCCAGGGAGGGTGCTGGACCTGGGGTGGTTTTTGTGTCACCCGCTCAAGAAACCATATCTCTATCATACAAACTGGAATTTGAAGCTACCAACAATGTGGCAGAGTATGAATCTCTCGTCCTGGGGTTGAGAGCCACAAGGAAAATGGGAATTTAGGAGGTAGCAGTGTTCGATGATGCAGAGTTGGTGGTCCAATAGGTCAGAAACGCTTACCAGGCTAAGCATCCTAGACTTAGAAGCTACAGAAATGAGGTGTGGGACCTAGTTGACAGTTTCTTCTCAGCATTTAATATTTCTTTCATCCCAAGAGAGGAGAACACGATGGCAGATTCCTTGGCTACATTAGCAAGTAATTTCAAAGTACCCTTGCAGCCTAAATTCAGATATGATGTGGAAGTAAAATACAGGCCCTCCATACTTGACAAGGTCAAGCATTGGAAGGTATTCGAGGATGATCTCAAGATCAAGAAATTATTGGAGAATGTCGAAGAATTTTCAGAGATGCATATCGACCAAGACTCTATCTCTGAAGAAGAGCTTGATGGGGGTAATTTTCTGAATAAGATTACAGAGCGTAACATTGTGCAGCTGCCCAACAATCATATTCCAAGAGGACTGGTTCCTCTAGAAAGGATTTTTGATAGAAATGATGTGTCATTAAAAGGGGAGACCACGAAGGACGACACTAATACTATTTAGTGCAACACTGGGATCGAGAGTGAGCCCAAGTTTTTCAAATTGTCAAGAAGCCTGACGGAGGAGCAGAAGTCCGAATACACTAGAATTTTGAGGGAATTTGCTGACGTGTTTGCCTGGACCTACGAAGACCTCAAAACCTATGACATTTCTGTCATCGAGCATAAAATCCCACTAAAAGAGGAGGCAAATCCATTTAGGAAGAAGCTAAGATAGATCAATCCTATGATGCTGCCTTCATGGAGAGGGAAGTGAAGAAGCTGCTTCAAGCTCAGATCATTGTACCGTTGAGGTATTTAGAGTGGGTGGCCAACTTGGTGCCAGTAAGGAAAAAGAATGGAGAGATACGACTCTGTGTAGACTTCAGAAACCTGAATAGGAGCTCATGAAAGGACAATTATCCCCTGCCCAACATGGAACACATATTGCAGAGGGTAACCGGTGCATCTAGGATTTCCATGATCGATGGTTTTTCTGGCTATAATCAGATATCGGTCATGCCCGAAGACAGAGAAAAAATGACCTTCACCACTCCTTGGGGCACATTCATGTATGCCAAAATGCCATTCGGACTGATGAATGAAGGAGTGACATTTCAGCGAGCCATGGACATAGCCTTCATTGGGGAGAAAGATAGGTTTGTGGTGATCTATCTAGATGACATAATAGTTTTCTCCAGGTCTGATAAAGAACACTGTCGTCATCTTAGGAAGGTTTTCCTGAAATGTAGGAGTTTTGGCATTTCATTAAAACCCAAGAAATCTTTGTTGGCCATGCATGAGGGAAAATTACTAGGCCACATAGTATCAGCGGAAGGAGTCAGGATTGACCCTAGCAGAGTCGAAGCAATACAAGCCTTATCAATCCCGAGGTCCAAGAAGGAGGTCCAATCTTTCCTCGGTAAAATTAATTTTCTGAGGAGGTTCGTGCCTAACTTTGCTGAGGAGGTAAAGATTATAACAACCATGTTGAAGAAAGGAAATGAAGTAAGCTGGACCTCTCAATCACGACATTCCTTTGAGAAAATAAAGAAGGCCCTGACTGAAGCTCATGTGCTTATCAGTCCCGACTACTCGAAGGATTTCCTTATTTTCTCCTCTGCCTCACCTGACACAGTGACTGTTGTTCTATTACAGACAAACGACATTGGGCTAGAGTAGCCTATTTCTTATTTCAGCCGAGCATTGAGGGATGCCAAAGTCAGGTATGACACTATGGAGAAGTAGGCCTACGCTCTAGTAAAATCTCTCAAATATTTTAGAACCTACGTCCTGCAATAAAAAATCATCGCCTATGTCCCCTTGGTTGTTGTTAAAGTCATTCTTATTCAGCCTGACATAGATGGGAGAAGGAGTAAATGGATAGCCAAAATTCTGGAATTCGACCTGGAAATAAGGCCCACCAAATTGATCAAAGGTCAAGGTTTAGCCAAGCTGTTGGCTGAAGCAAACTGCCAAGACCTGGGGATAAATTTCATAAACAAATGCTCAGAAATTCCACAAAGTCGGATGTTTGAAATGGACCCTCGAAGAGAGCCCCCATTAACTCGATGTCCTTGGTATAAGGATGTCATATACTTTCTGCAAGAGTTGCGGCCCCCAGACGACCTGCAAAGGAACAAAGCAAGAGATATGAAGCTCAAGGCAGTTAGATACTGCCTGATCGATCAAATGTTATATTGGAAAGACCCCCTAGGGGTACTTTTAAAATGCATGAGTCCACAAGAGGCCAAAATGATCGTGGCTGAATTCATAGCAGCCTGTGTGGAGGGCACCATTTTTGGAAAGCCATAGTCCACAAAATCCTCAGGGTTGGATACTACTGGCCTACCGTGTTCACTGACGTCTGCAAAGGGGTCAGAGCCTGCATCAAATGTCAAAAATTTGCAGGAAAGCAATAGCTCAAGTCTCTGTTGTTAAATCTGGTGGTGGTTTCAGGACCTTTCCAGTAGTGGGGCCTAGATTTCATTGGAGAAATTCACCCTACTTCCAGTGGGAAACACAGGTGGATCCTAACTGCTATAGATTTCTTTACCAAGTGGATCAAAGCTATCCCTACCAGGAGTGCTTCCCACAAGGTAATCATTGGATTCCTGGAGGACCTCATCACGAGATTCGGCTTCCCGAGTAAAATTGTCACTGATAACGCAGCCGCTCTCGGGTCCGAGCCATTGGCCAAGTTCTGCGAGCAGTTCAGAATCAAGCTGATTCACTCCACCCCATATTATCCATAGGGCAATGGTTTAGCAGAATCCTCCAACAAAATCCTGATAAGGATCATCAAAAGGCTGTTGGAAGACAACAAGAAGGCCTGACATTCCAGATTAAAATTTTCTCTATGGGCCAACCGAGTAACCACAAAAAGATCTATCGACGTCTCTCCTTTCCAATTAGTCTATGGAGTGGAGGCTGTTTTCCCTTCTCATTTAGCCATTCCTGTAGCAAAATTCCTCCAGGACCATCTGGAGGAGGCTGACGACGTGATCAGAAGGATTCATCAGTTAGTGGAGGTCCAACAGGCTAGGGAGTAGATGGTGGATAAAATTCAGGACCATCAGCAAAAGATCAAGCAAGTTTTCGATAAGAAGGCCAAGAAGGAGCGGTTCTAGATAGGAGACATAGTGCTGAAATGGGATGCTCCTAAGAAAGATAAGGGCAAACACAACAAATTTGAAGCCCTGTGGATAGGGCCTTTCAAAATCTCTGAGACTTTCTCAAATAACACATACAGGTTGCGAGGTTTAGAAGGTGAAGAAGTTTTTAGCAGCCCAGTGAATGGGAATTTTCTGAAGAAATGTTTTATTTGAGTCTCAGATGGCTCCTTTGTTTGTAAATCATGTCCTTTTTGTTTCTTTGTTCATTTTCATTTTTTATTTTTCGACTTAATAATGACTCCATAGCCCAACAACAAGGCACTGGAACTGCAAAATGAGTCCTTAGAGAATCGCGGGGATGACCTTATCCCCCATGGAGCCTAATGTTAGCAAAAATTTTGGTATCGGGGCACGAAGGTACACAGGTCTGCAGGATTTCCCAGGAAGCGCCCAAGCACAGCACGGAGGAACCCCTTTTCAGTTACAATTCGAGCGAATGGGCGAAGTTTTGTCGTCGGGATTTCAGGGCTGCCAGGTTGCCCCGGGGTTAATGCGAGAGATAGCTCCAATAATTCAAGACAAATCTGGGTCGTCTGATCCAATTGGGACATGTGGCTTCCAGTCGGTGTATGGGGAATCAGAGTTTCGGGAAACAAGGAGCCTCCCATTCGTTGCAGTTGAGATCACCGATCGACGAAATGTCAAAAGCGCCTAAGGAGCCGAGCCCATGGTCCTAGCACTAAGTCACTTCAAGCGAGCCTGTAAACGAGGGAGGATCCCTTTTAAATATCGAATGCCCTCTTGTCCATTCATCCTAAGGATGTGTGGCTCAAGATCTGTCTGTGTCAGTTTTTGTCAATCGCAAGTTCGAAGGGTAAAAGTTTCGTATCACTTTGTATTGTGAAACCCCGAACCCTGAAGCACCGAAAGTGCCCAGGGTCGGGCCCACAGTATCAAGGGGCAGTCTCAGATATCCATCTGAAGCAGACACCTGGTGCGCGATTGAGCTCCTTGCCAATTCGCCCATTGCGAGTTCAAGGAGCAAAGTGCGGCATCATCGTATCCCCGATGCGCAAAGTATCGAGAGAATCCAGGACTTGGGGCCCATAGCAGTGTCGGGTGAGCTGAGGACCATCAGATTTCAAGAACGTGTGGTGCCCTATGGAGCCATTCCAGCATTTCGCCCATCGCGACTATGATAAGAAAGGATCAACTCCTTCCTATTTGCGAATGTCGAAAGCGCTTATGGGAATAATAGCATAGGGTCATAGCCCGTGGTCACCAAGAAAGAAAGGAGCTGTGCAAAAAGGGGCCAAAGGTGTCAAGTCCAGTCGCCGAAGGGATTATCGTGATTTACAGGTGCCATCGAATACGATTTTGCTCCTGGTTTCCACTTGGAGTAAAAGAAGGCAGGAATGGGTGGATGAAACCTCCTTTTGTTCATTAAGTGAGGGGATGGAGGGTCTGGCAAGTCGTCTACCTGAAGAGGTCCTATGTATCGATTTTCTCAAAGAAACTACACCGAAGTCCTCGACTCAACAGAGAAGTCTGCGCACGCTAGCCCAACATTTAATGGCTCAGCTACCCTCCTCATAGGAGTCATGCGTAGTTAAGGTGGCGCTTAAAGAAAGATGTCAGTATGAGTTTGACTGAAGGGACACCAAGCTTTGGGTGACTGGACACGCCTCTATGATGGGAATTTTCCTGAGTATATAGGCTCAGTTTTTGTTTTTTTGTAATCATCAATGGTTGAGCAAAGCTCCCGATTGTAAGGTTTTGATGAAGCGCTGGTCGCTCTGGTTAATGTGTAAGGCATTTGAGATTTCTTACTTTATGGATGTCAGCTTCCCTTCCATCTCCTTGTTTACTGTGTTAGAACAACTCGAAATTGGAGGATCCAGTCGAGTTGTGACTGTTATAGGATGATGTAGGTTGGATCAGTGTAATATTCACATTGTTTCTAATCAGTCCTTGTGATGTTCTCAGCGCTGAAACGACTTGGAATTGAAGGATTCAGTCGAGTCACCCCTTAGCTCCTTGAAGCTCTGGACCAAGAGGATATTGGCTTCCGAGTTTTTTGTCCTCAAGCTTTCGAAGGCCTGTTGCCTGAGGCAGTCTTGCTCGCCCTCCTCACAAGTCTTCCTTCTACCACCCTTTAATCATTTACTGACAGAAGTTGGATCAAGACTTCCCTTGCTTTCTACATACCATGCCCAGTTTCCTGAGTTAAAGCTATATTTTCTTGAGTTTTCACCCATCTGATCACCCCATTAAGCAAATCGTGACATAAAACTGATGGGCATTGGGCTCTGCTCCTGCAAGCAATCCAGGAATGACTTCTAACACTAACAGGACCTGACATGTTGAAAAGTTATGCCGACCAAAAGAGAATCCCAAGAGAGTTCAAGATGGGAGACCATGTATATCTCAGAGTTAGGCCCAGGAAGAGTTCCCTGAAAATGGGAGCTTGTGCCAAGTTGGAACCTCGGTATTGTGGATCCTTTGAGGTCCTAGATAAAGTGGGACCTGTAACCTATAGGCTAGCACTTCCTCCCACCGTAGAAGCACATAATGTTTTCCATGTTTCATTATTGAAGAAATATGTATATGATTCTAATCATATAATTGATTGGTCTGTGATCTAGGTGGAACCGGAGGGAGAATTCCTACCAGAACCTCAATGCATACTAGAAAGAAAGGAAACCCTGCTCCAAAACCGAACCATTGCACAGGTCAAGGTGCAGTGGAGACATTTTGGCCCAAATGAGGCTACATGGGAAATGGAGGATGCCATGAAACATGCATATCCAAATTTGTTTACCTTTGTACATACATGTCATGATGATAGATAGAACATCGAGGATGATGTTCCTTTAAGGGGGAGGCAATTGTAACACCCTGTTTCCCCCAGTCTGTAAAAATAATTATGTTGGCCAAGAACTGTGGCAAACTCAAAGATGTGAATGTGTGATTTTGAATGGACCTTAGTATACAAGGTCGATGAATGTAAATTTACATTATGAATATATATATGTGTGTGTGTGTGTGTGTGTGTGTGTGTGTGTGTGTGTGTTACAGGACTGCTGGGAGGGGGATGTGCTGAAAAAGAGACCACGATGGCTAAAGAAAGGTGGTCGAAGGCACCTAGAATGGTGGCGTTAACTTCCACCGAAACCAATATCTTATTTGGTCTTCATTGTCTCGGAGAACCAAGAGCGGCTCGCTGGCCCTGAAATAAATTACTCGCCAGGTTGGTAGGTGAAGAGGCTCCTCATGGGTTAATGAGGGATGGGGGTGAACCGCCCATCTGTGGAGGCCTCATACTTGACCACCGCGGGGAAATTTGTTCCACACACAACCTCGCTGGAAAGAAAAGGCAAGTAAAAGGCGTGGAAGGGGGTGCAAGGGAGAGATCACAGGGAAAGATTAGAATAACTATGGAATGAAAATACAGAGTGAGTGATAGCAGAGAAGAAGGAGAGTAACCTTCATTCTTGATCGCTGAAGAACAGAGACAGAGAGTCTCAAGCGTAGTGGTCTAGCTCGAGAGTGGCTAGTGGTAAATCCATTCAGAGTCGCCGAGCCTATGGTTGGGTGGAAACGAGCACCCCTCTCAGCAATTGCATCAAACCTGATGTTTTTCTAATAAGTGTTATATCTTGTATCTTGAATTTAAATATTTTGACTTGTATGCTCATGGTTTGTGAAATTATGAATGATTTCAGTAGAAGACTGTCTGTATGGTGTTTTGATTAGAAATAGTGATTGCATGCTTATAATGGAATGACTGCATACAACTTATACATATATATATATTTAATGAATAAGTGCAGTTTTCAGGTCTACTCTCGAGAAATGGTTCCCTTATTTACCTCATGTAAGACTCTGGATAGATCCCTTTCCCCCCCCCCAGGGACATCCTTTCAGGAAAGTTTCCTTACTCTATAGAGCCGAGCTAAGTGCCTAGAAAGGACCACTATCGCAGTAAAAACCTTGAGCTTACTCACTACTAGTCACAGAAGCTAATAACTCAAAGATTTTAAGAGGACCTTCCAGTCGAGTCTTCAAAACTGGTGAAAGTTACCCAAAGGCCTGAAGAAGGAATTAATGGCGTAGTTTTTAAAATATTGCACGGGAGAGAATGGTAATTATTAGACTTTGATATTTCGGAGTTTCGACACCCGGGGTATCTAGGTGCGAGTCCTCTTGTACTCGTGAGTCCCGAAATCCCGACCCGCGAATTCCCGAAATGACAGCATGTTGGCAGCCGATAATATTTTTTTAATTTCCCTAAAAAAAAAGAAGCTTCCTACACCTATTGTCTTCTAATCGACAAATCATCGTCGCATTTTGCAACTAGACATTTGTTTCATTTCTTGCAACAATTGCAATTTGATTTCGATTCAGTTTTCACAACTGAAAGTGTGAAAACTCCTCCATTGTTGTTTGGACTGTCCTAGTCTTTTTCTGAAAGACACTTTACCATTGGTTTATTGTATGACTACGAATGATTTTCAAACTATATCCGTTCGCTTTGATTGCGCAACTTGATTTCTTTGGTAAAGTATTGAAAATGTTAAGTTATGAGTTATGTTTGATTTCATAAGGGTCATAGTTGATTTTGGTTTTATATATGATATGATTCTTATTGTTTTGAGCTCTTAACTTATCGTTTTTATATGGTCATTGGTTGCAATGTTTTTACACTTTGATTGTGCTAAAAAACACATGGGTCATATATCATTTTGATTTCATATTTGAGTGGCAATGTTTTACACTTGTCGCGTTGGTAAAACCTTTGGATGTCATGTTGGATCGAACTATACACTTGGCGCATGAATTTAACATATGGTATTTGTTTTATGTTTGA
>ML842234.1:25465-40879 GCA_009831015.1 Picea engelmannii | reverse complement strand
ATTAGCATGGTGATGATCCCAATGTTGCATGGTGATGATCCCAATGCAACATCTAAACTCAACTCAACTAGTCAAACTGAAGTGTGAACTGAAAGAGAATATTCTCCAGGTGGAATATTCTCTCCTAAAATATAGGATACTGGGTAATGACTAATTATGAATAATAAACAAATAAAAACCTTAGGAAAAAAAAATCCTAGGTGTGTGTAAAGTAACTCCAACACCCCCCCTAAACATCACTATGGTGAAAATAAAGATTGGGTCCTGGCAACGAGGCCATGTTAGGTACCCAAGTACAAAAGATACACTGAAAAATAAAGTGAGGAAAGAGGGAAAACCTCATGGGAAACCNAGAACTACAGTTGCTAAGCAACTATGTCCTTCACTCCAAGACAACCTCGCAGAGAATGGAATTTTTTCTCAATGAAGGTCTTGGTGAAAATATCTATCGTCTGTTTTGCTAAAGGACAGAAATGTAAGTTGATGATCCCCTTGTGTACTAAGTCCTGGATGTAGTGCATGTGGATCTCGATGTGCTTCGTCCGTTGCCTCTAAATTGGATCTCTACAGAACTTCAAAGTACTCTGGTTGTCACACCAGATGACGATCAGTCGATGAAACTGAATTCCCAACTCAGTGAGAAAATGTTATAGCCACATAGCCTGAATGGTTATGTTAACTACCCCTCTGTACTCTGCCTCGGCTGAAGATAGAGCAATGGAAACTTTCTTCTTGCTCAACCAACAAATAGGCCCGGAACCAAGACTGAGTGAGTAACAAGATGTGGACTTGAGATCAATGCTATCACCAGGCCAGTCAGAATCAGTAAACCCAATGAGATCTAATGTAGAGTCTGCTGCATAATGAATCCCAAAGGTGATGGTTCCTTGTACGTATCGAAGGATACACTTTGCATCTTTCCAATGTAGCTCATGCGGCTCCTGCATGAACCTGGAAACTGCGCCAACTTCATATGAGAGGTTTGGTATGGAGTGTGTGAGATACAACAAGCTCCCCACTAGCTATTTGTACAGTGTGTTGTCAACCAATGGAGTCTCCCCGCCATCCTCAAGTTTGACTCCTGATAGAAAAGGAGTCGGAGTAGACTTGCAGTCTGTCATGTGAAATCTCTCAAGGAGATCTTGTGCATACTTGGCTTGAGACAGTTTTATGCTTGATGCATCCTGAATGATCTCAAGTCCAAGGAATAAGTGTAGAGGACCCATGTCCATCATCAAAAACCTGTCATGAAGAATCCTCTTTACTGCAACAATCGTTGAATTCGAGCAACCGGTGATCAAAAAATCATCGACATACAGAACTAAAAGTAGAAGTGAATCAACCATCCTGAGCATGTATACATTCAAGTCTGATTTACAACATACAAAGTTCTTTGACAACAGGTAGGAGTCCATATCGGCATACCATGCCCCCGGAGCTTGCTTGAGGCCATAAAGTGAATTCTTCAATTGACATACCAAAGATGAGTCCTGCATAAATCCTTGGGGATGCTCCATGTAGATCTCCTCAAAGAGATCACCATGAAGAAATGCATTCTTCATGTCCATCTGATGGACTTCCCATCCTTTGGCTACCACAATTCCAAGGGCCAATCGTATGGAATCCATCTTCTCTATTGGAGCTAAGGTCTCATCATAGTCAATACCATGAACCTGCTGAAAGCCTTTGGTGACAAGCCTGAATTTGTATCTATTGATCTGTCCATCCGCTGCGCTCTTGGTCCAGTAGACCCATTTGCATCTGACAAGTTTCCTCCCAGAAGTAAGGGGAACCAGATCCCAATTTTGGTTCTCGAGGAGGGAGTTTTACTCCTCCTGCATGGCAGATTCCCAAAAGGGATTTCCAACAGCCTTGCCATAAGCCTATGGATTTGAAGACTAAACCAAGAAAAGATGCCTAGAAGGCAATGGTTCAGTGGCAGTGAGTGAAATAGGAGGCTCCTCGAAATCAGATCGATTCCTCCTAGTATCAGTTGGATCACCAACGAGATCCCCTACATCCTGAAGAGTAGTTTGTGCCCACTTGGGCCTCTACTCTGGCTCTGCAACTGCATATGGATGATCTGACTTTGCATTTGACTATACTAAATTTGAATCTGAATCATCTGAGTCCTCTGAATCAGAACTCTCGTCTGAAGAAGAGTTAGCATGTGCATGCTCATCATCTCAGACAGGTGGAAGAGTGAAGGTGTCTGCATGCGACTGCTGAGGTACATGCGAGACACTTTCCTCGAATTGGACACTACGCTCAGTGATGAGTCGGTCCGAGGAAAGATCAATAAGCCTATATCCCTTCACACCATTGCAGTATCCAACAAAAATGAACTCAGTTCTCTGTGGATCAAGTGTCTTCCTCTTTTCAGAGGGAATCTGGGCCCATGCACGTGAACCAAAAATGCGAAAGTGGACCACTTCCAGTTTGAGGCCGCTCCAAGCCTCGTAGGGGGTCTTATCCTTGACATATCTATGAGGAGCTCTGTTTTGGATGTATGTTGCACAGTTAAGTTCTTCGGCCCATAGTCTATGTGGTAGTGACTTTGCATGCAACATGCAAGATGCCATCTCCTTTAGAGATCTATTTTTCCGCTCAGCAACTCCGTTTTGCTGCGGAGTGTAGGGAACTGTATGCTGCAACTGAATCCCTACCTCATGTAAAAGATTATGAATCTCATGATTCACATACTCTCCCCCATTATCAGTTCGGAGGACTTTGATCTTCTTTTCGGACTGTGTCTCAACCAAAGCTTTGAAATCTTTGAGGTGTTGAAAGACCTCAGATTTTTTCCTGAGAAAGTAGATCCAAGTAAAATGTGAGAAATAATAAAAAAAAATGAGAACAAACCTTGCTTTGCTGATCAATGGATGTGGAAAAGGACCCATGAGGTCACTGTGGATCAAATCTAAAGGTGCGGAAGCTCGCTGAGACTTTCCTTTGACGAATTTCTCTTGAGGGTGTTTTCCGAGAACACATCCCTCACATACTCCCTTGGAAAATGGATGTCCGGTAGACCATCAACTAATCTGTGCTTACTAAGATGTTGCATGTATCTGAAATTCAAATGTCCAAACCTTTCATGCAATATCCTACTACTTTCATCAGCATGAGTAAGCAATAAAGCAGAATTAGGTTCAATGAATTCAAAAAATGTATACAATCTAGACTGATGATTTACCTCATCGGTAGCAACCCTGGAGTTGGTTTGCATGTCATATACGTCCACAGAATTTGTTGTGAATACGACTTTCTTTCTAGTGCCAAAATTCTTCATCTGATACATGGAGAGAAGGTTGACATAAAGCTTGGGAAAATGCAACACGTTCTCGAAGCTTCCATTGGTGAGTTCAATCGTTCCTTTGCCGGTGACTTCGACAGAAGCATTGTCCCCCATCAGAATAGGAGGACCTTTGCATGCATCCAAATAAGAATAGATTGCTTCTGAGGCATCCATGTGATGTGATTCTCCTGAATCTACGATCCAAGCATCGAGAGAGGAGTTGATTGCAATCAAGGCATGGCTAGAATTGCCTTTCTTGGAATTAGGATTTTTTGGCTTCTTCTTCTTTGCACCCTCGGGGATGTGATCTCCAAGGTTGTTTTTCTGAAGTATCTGAGACATTAGATATATTTTTTTTTGCATGCATGTGGATTCCGAATGGAATCCTTTATGACAATATGTGCATTTCTCTCCTTTTCTTTCCTTTTCTCCTTTGGATCCAGAGGCATCGGTGAAGGGTTTTGTGTACCCTTCCTTCTTAGTATGTGCATGATATTTTCGCTTATATTTGTATTTAGATTTATGATATTTTTGGTTTCCATCATGCATAGTGAGTGCATGCACCCTTGGGCCTTTGATTGCGCCCATTTTGATGAGCTTGGTTTGCTCTTGTGTCAGGGATTCGATAAAGTCCTCAATAGAAGGGATCTTCCAGGTGGCTCCAGAGGTGAATCTAAAAGTATGGAATGTAGATACGAATATTGAGAATTCAGGACCAAGATTGGAGAGAATGGAGACAACCATTTGTTTCTCCTCCTTCGATTTATCAACCCCGCAAGCTTTGAGTTGCGACAGTAAATCCTTGAATTTTGTAAAGAAATCTTGGATATTCTCGAATCTTTTTGGATCCAATGTGAGCAGATCCACCTCCATCATGTGTCCCCTCATCTCATCCTGTTTTCCAAAGAGACCTTCCAAGATGGTCCAGGCTTCATTGGGAGTCTTACAGGAAGATATATGAAAAAGGAGATCGGGAGAAATAAGACTGCAAATTGTTCCGAGTGCCTCATCCATGCGATTTAAGTACTTGGATTTTTCTATGGATGATGTTGGCTCTGTATCTGTATTCATGGTTAACCTGTACAACCCTCTGGATCAGAGATGTATGGATATTTTCTCCTTCCATGCAATATAGTTGTAAGGTGTAAGAATGAATTCTTTTTGGAATTCCATCTTTCCGTTGTCTTCAATCTTTTGTACCTACAATTTTTTTTTTGAGTGTAGCTTTTTCTTAGCACTCCGTTGGCTCTGATACCATGTAAATGTGTTGAACCTGCACAGAATATATCTAGCTAAACAATAATACACACATTTGTAGAGAGAATTGAAAAGGAAGAAGAAGGAGAGAAAGAATAGAAATAATTCTTATTAACCGTTGTGAATAATGAATAATTTACACATGATATACTGTGTATAAATCAATGAGTTCGACTTGAGGTGAACCAATTCGCCATAGTGGTGGTCTAGAGTGATATGGACACACACCAATAGTTACGGGAGTGAACTTCCACCTATTCTAGTCTCTCAGGTAGTTATGGGAGTGAACGGCCACCTAATTGAGTTAACTAGTCAACTAGTCTTCAGTTAACTGACTAAATAGAAAGTAGTGAGGAGTTAACTCAAGGAATCAAGGCTAATGCGCCACTTTGGTGATGATACCAAGGAAAGGTCGAATTAGCATGGTTATGATCCCAATGCAACATCTAAACTCAACTCAACTAGTCAAACTGAAGTGTGAACTGAAAGAGAATATTCTTCAGGTGGAATATTATCTCCTAAAATATAGGAGATTGGGTAATGACTAATTATGACTAATAAACAAATAAAAACCTTAGGAAAAAGAAATCCTAGGTGTGTGTGAAGTAACTCCAAAATTTAGTTTCTCCTTGTTTTTTCAAGTGCACAAAAGAGACAAAATCTATGGAAAGAAAATTTTACAGCCATAGTTGTAAAATCCGAAGAACTCGAGTCCCACAAACATTCATTTGGGTATTGAAGAAAAATTATAGATACACATGAGATTTTTTCGTTTCCTTCCAAAGTTTTTTTTTATTTCCATATGATATGTAGTATTGCATTGTCCTCATTTAAGTTAACTTTACTATGGACTTGAAAGTCGTGCAACATGTAGACATTATTTTCCTTTTTCTATAGGTATACTTCATATGGAAATTCTACTAACCCATGAAGCACATCTTGTAACAGAGGCTGTCTAATTGTACAATGTACAATTGTGTTGCCTAATTGTACAATGTACAATTGTGTTGCCTATGATTTAGATGGAAGCATTGAGGCAATGTCTATATATGTAAAAGGGAATTGTTTACTGCATCGTATAAAATCAATTTTACCATCATTTATGAAAGTAGAGGCAGAAGTAGGAGAGTTGCATTTCGCACATACATGCTCGAAGGGGGTCAAGTACACATTCGCTGCAACCAAAACACCCTCAACATGGGCACATGAGAATAACAGTTAATATATTGAACAATATAATATACAACTGCACAACAAAAAATAAAAACTGCAGAAAATTGGTGAAGGCAATTTGTATGAGCAAAGTGAGGATGAAATTGTAGATGTATACGCACAATAGTGGTAGAGCTAGTTAGTTTCTTGAGATCCTGTACTATGTCTTCTCACATTTTTGTTACAAATGTTTCTTGGGTTGTGCAAAAGATCCTTTCTTTAACATCCATTTTCTTTGTTATATTTTTGAAGAGCATAAGAGGAAATTTCCCTTTATGCAATTGTTGTTCCATTGAGGAAAACAAATTTGAATAGGTGTCAAACAATTGTAGCTGCAACATGGAACAATGCAATAGTTTTTAAACATAACCAAGATACATGGACATGTGAAAGTAAAGGACAAAAATGGATATGGAGAACAGTACCATTGCCTTGTTGTTGTCTGACTCCATATTTTATATGGAGAATGTGTTGTGAGCCAAGTTTTCTCGCGAGTGTGACAACTGCACCAATGGTTCTGATTGGGTAAGTGTCGTTGCTCTGTGCAAGTTGGCCGATTGTTGTGTCCAGGATGAAACGATATTCTGAACAAATCACAGGAATTTTTTCCACAATACTTGTTTCGTTGAGCGATATAATCCGATCACAATCACCACGGTCATATATTGTTTTGGGCAATATATTAAAATTTGTAATGAATATCCCATTACTTGGCAATATCTTTTCTGCATGTTTCTGGACAAGCTGCGTGGGAATATTTAGTGTGTCTGTCATCAAGGCTTCATTGTCTGTCATGTTAGCATGCATAATAGATCTATTTTTGTTTTCCTTGTCCAAGTAGGTGTTATAGACTACCATTATTTCCCCGATGAACACTTGTCCAGTTCGATGGTTGTTCAAGCCCTCTATTGATATTATTTTGGGTGTTATAAGTTTATACCTGGTGACATTTTTTGAACAGGAAAAGTAATGTGAATGGTAGTCTGCATTATTTTTTTGTTTTATTTTTTCTTGGTATAAATTTACAAGTAGACGCACAACATGGATGAAGTATGGAGCCAGAGTTTTGCAACTGGACCTCTTATTCTGCGGAACTTTCATTATGTTCGACATCTCACTTGCACTCGTTGATACTTCTTGTGAAATACAAAGTATGTGTTGTAGATGACATCAACATATTTATCATGCCATAGATGAATAAATAGCTCAGGATATTCGTTTGGTAAACATATGAGGAGCACAATGTATGAATCTTTACCTTTCGCCTAGTCAGTCTGTTGATGTTTGCAATGATTGACTGCTCATGGCCATGTCACTAGTCCAAATTTTTCTGATGCAAGCATGTGTAGATGAACATCAGAAGGACTAAATAAGCATATGCATTGTATATTGTCTATAATTGTTCTTAATGTCACATACAAGGTCGAAGGAGATGGAATATGATATAGGGTGTCAAGGGATACTCAGGAAACATGAGGACCCGACAGTCAAATTGTATGCCTCGGATTTGTTGACTGCAAAAAATGTGTAACATGGAATAGGGCATGATGTGGGGGTATGGCAGCCAATCTTTATATCGTGGAATCTCCAAATCTAGAGGCACAATCTTGAATCCGCCATCACGAGAACCTGCGATCGAAAAAGTTGCTAAGTATGGAATGAGGAAACTGTCGGTTGGAGTCATGATATAGAATCATGAGTATAAATGTGAACCTGTGAGTTGGCCAAACCGTGCACCTAGACATTTTTGGAAAGACGACTAAGAAAAGAAACTAGAAAGCAAAAGTAGATGAGAAAAACAAAGGGGAATCTGGTTAAGTATAGAAGAGGGAAAAGATGGATAATAGAAAGTGGGAAAATTAGAAATGGGGAGGGAAATGTTTGGAAGTGGGAAGTCTCAACAAAGGCCCATTATTGAAAAATCATCATTTTATAGTCCAATATTATATGCACCCACCCATTTTTTGTGTTTGATTTACTAGCACAATTGGTATACCTTTTCAAAGATTGTACTTCAACCCCCTCTGTTGTGGCATATAAGAATTCATCTTCCTATCCAACTAATATGTTTCTTTCAATGTAGCAACACTGAAAATACAGTGGACATGAAGGTAAGTTATTATGCAGAAAGATATGTAAAAAAAAGAAATACATTTATATTTATTTCAATGTAGCAGGAAAGAGAACACAATTCACATGAGGATAAGTTACTATGTGTAAAGATACATAGTATCTACATATAGTAAATTAGGTGCAAAGCAGTAGAACAAGTAGAACAAATATACAAACAATAAATGAAATACTAAACAATGGAATATGAAATAAGAGTAGAAGCATGTACCTGCGTATCTCCTCTTCTACAATTGTGACAAAGAGTCCATTGTCTTCTCTAGTTATTATGTTTGTTTAAATGTAGCAATGAAAAAAAATACAATGCACATGAAGGTAAGTTGGTATACAGGAAGACATGTAAAAAACTAAATAGAGTTCGATTTCTTTCAATGTAGCAGCACATAGAATACAAAGGACATGAAGATAAGTTATTATGTAGGAAGATACACAATATCTACATACAATAAATTAGGTGAACACATATACAGACAATAAATAAAATAACGGAATATGAAATAATAGTACACACATGCACCTTTGTATCTCCTCTTCTACATTTGCGTTAAAGACTCCTTCTTCTTCTCCATTTATTATGTTTGTTTCAATGTGGGAACACACAAAATATAATGAACATGAATGAAAGTTGGCATGCAGGAGAGAACAAGTAATATGTACATACAATAAATGAGAATCAAAGGAATAGAATAAAAGATAGTTAGAAACATGAACCTTTTCTTTTCTTGATCCATGGTTGTAATTATATAGAGTTTTTCTTGCCCAAAATCTATTACAAGCCAAAAACTATTAAGAAATTGCATGGCCATAGCTGAATGATTTTGGTTTTGTGCAACAAAGTATCCAGATATGCTTTGAGACATGGAAATATAATTTTGCAATATCTTTGATGTACATCTCATATTTCAAGTAGAATACAAATTGTATCGTGGTCAGACTAGTTTGTGTACAAGATAAAGAGGTTGTATTTTGATATGGACACATTTCACCATATATGGTTAATAAGTGTGTTTTGCACATGTTTTTATCTTAACAAAAAGACAATGGACATTGTGATTGCACATGTAGTTGTCCAATTATTTGTTATGCCACTATTTTGTATCATGTCAACATTGAAGTATCCTAGAATGATAATGGTTTCGTCCAAATTTAAATGGTGTGATGCATTTGAGAACACATTCATTGTGCTAGCAATGTTGCATGCCAAGCAACATAGAAACTGAATATTACAATTTGCAATCCATAGAACACCACTCTTGCTAGCACCATCTCAATATCCTTTTCCTCTACAACAACATTTTGCAAAGGCATGTAGGTATGGTTCAGATCTAGGAAAAAAAATTGGAGAAAAATTTAAGAGAAGGATAGGTGGGCATGGGACATGCATCAGATATGGACTTTTCTAGACACGACAAATGATAGAATCATAGTTCCACTTGCGGGTGCAGGAACTAAACACCACAAAGTGAAAAAAAAACAACTCCAATTTTCGGTGTAGGACCCCAACCTTGCAAAGCCGAAGAAAAAAAAAGAAAACAATAAGCAAAAAACCAATGAGGAAGCACAAATAGGCCCAATTGCAGCTGCATGACCTCAAAATAACAAACTTGAACCAAGCAACAACAAGCAACAACCGACGAACCAATGAACCAACGAACAAGAAACAACCATTGAATCAATAAACAACATATGCATCTCCAATGATTACCAAATTGCATCCCAAGCAAAAAAGGAACCCGAAACATATGTTGAGCATGCCAGTAGAAATAATCAAACATTCTTAGTTTCAAAATACAAACAGTAAACAACAAAGAACAAATAGAAATTAAATTATGGAATCAAAACTTACTCTACAACGATGAACGACATAAGCATAGGTCGAATTGTGGGTGTAAGATTTGGACCCCACAAATTCAAAAAAGCATCTCCAACTGCGGATGCATGACCCCAACCCTGCAAAGTTGAAGTAAACAAAAGCAAGCAACAAGAACCAACAGGTCCAACCGCAGGTGCAGGTCCTCAACCTTGCAAATTTGAACCAAACAACAACAAGCAACAACCGATGAACCAACAAACAAGAAGCACCCACTAAAGCAGTAAACAATGTATGTATCTTCAGCGATGACCAATTTTCATTCCAAGCATAGAAGAAGTATGAAACATACAATGGCTATGCAACTGGCGATGACAACAATATTGTCCAAATTCACTTCAACATTGTATGGAAAAATTCGAGGAAAAATGTATTGTGAGAATCCTATTTAGGCAAACATTTAAGGTTGTCAAGTTGTTTGAGGGCCTCCTGGTATGCAAACATTTAAGCTGTCAGGCCTGTTTAAGGACCTTGCACTATGTAAACATTTAAGTTGTCAGGCCTATTCAAGTACCTCAAAAAAAGTGTCAATGATCTGAACCTTTGGTATGTAAACATTTCAATACAAATAGAAATAATAAAAACATTAAAAAATAGGGTTGATGCTCAAAACTTTCGGTATGTAAACATTTCAATAAAAATGTAATAAAAATTAAAAAAGAGCATCTAAGCTCAAAAATTTGGATATCTAAACATTTACAACATTGGGAACATTGAAGTTGGCAATAAGACCTCCAATATATTCTCCAATGAGATGATGACATATGTTGGATTATTGAGAGGGGGGGTGAATCAGTAATAGAGAAATCTAATCCTTTTTAACCATATAATCCAAGTTTTATATCAATGTAGAATTATCATCCAATAACCGCAAAGTAAATAAGCAATGAACAAATGAACAATCATACACATACACAGTACACCGGTGTTTTACGTGGAAACCCAAAGTGAGGGAAAACCACAGAATGCTTTTTCTTATATGTCTTGAAGAATTACATTCATTGGAAGCACCAACTTCCTTTGTTTTCTAGATGCAATTGGAAGGAGGCTCCAACCCCCTAGTTTCTTAGGATACAACCCGAGGGAAGCTCCAACTCCCCAATTCTTTGGCTATAACTAGAAGGAGGCTACAACCCCCTAAGTTCTCCAACTACAACTGGAAGGTGGCTACAACCACCTGTCCTTACCACGTCCAACTTCCCTGATGTAGAAGTTGAATGATGAAACCAATGTCACACTATCACGGTGAGATATACCATTGTACAACTATATCAACCTGTACTACTGACCTACATCCAACCTGTACATCTTCCCTATAATCAATATGTACATGAGCTGAAGATGTATCAACAAAAATACAATAGGTACGTGACTTGTAGTGCTGCAACACGTGTATGTACACGCCCTATCTGTTATGAAGCCCGCGTATGTACGCGACCAAATTGTTATGCAGCCTTCGTATGCTTTCTGAAAACTGGTGTTTCCTTTCTCTTGAAAACTTATGTCCCTCTGTAACTTCTTTCACATAGATCTGTAACCTGTCACTGTATCCAGACTGTAACTATACCCTATGCATGCATCCTCATACATAACCTTTACCCAAAGCATATATATTTCTCTCTAGTCATGTTCCATATAGGTGTGTGTAATCATGAACAAGTATAATAACCCTCACATGATCTAGTCATCAAACCCTTTCTGATATTCAGCCTCTCAATACATCAACCACTTCACAAATGCAAGCTCTCAACCATGTACCACAAACCCTTAGCCATATGCCAAGAAATACAATACGTGCCTCAACAAGAAGTATCAATGATAAATATACCAACATTGTATTTCTATAGATTTAACTTATGCAAAAGATCCCATGCAACCACTAGTCTCTCTAGGGAAAATCCTCAAATATCCATAACCATTTCTCATTCATACATCAAAATCCAACTATTCATAGAAATAAGACATAAATTTTGAACCAATGGATAGATTTGATGTATCTGAGCACTTTAGACCTTCTTGGGATCTTGATCTCAGAATCTAGAACCTCTGCATCTTCATCTTCTCAAGTTTCCATGGATTTTCAACATGTACACACCCTAATACACTGCCAGCCTGCATACGCCTCAGTATGTACGCACCCTAATACACTGCCATCTCATGTATGCCTCAAAAAATAGGGTTTTTTAGTATTCGTTGTAATTCCAAGAATTTCTCCATCAACCCTTTGTACTATCTCAGACTTTCACAACTTCAGATGTATCAATGATTTCTTGCAATAAGCCTCACATAACAAAAGATATTAAATATGTTCAAGTGTGATTAAATGAGAGAGCTTTGCCTCTTATTTATACTTTCATATAGCATTACATTTTCCTTATTTTTGGGAGTTCTCCATTTACTTTATTATTTTAATAATTTATTTTGCAAACGCTTTGACTTTTTGGGGCTTCTAGATGACTCATGAGGGTCCTCCAACTTCACATGGCCATAACTCTCTAACCATGAGGAGTTATGTGACATTCCACATACCACCGAAAATGGCATGACAATTATTATCCATCTAGGATAGTTTCACTGAAAAATTCACTGACCTTCATCTCATTATTCCATAATTAAGCATGGGTTCTCTAACCATACTTCTAGGATAACTCAATCCTCAAAGCATCTTCTCGTGAGGGCTTTCACCATAAGGGGACCACTTTGGAGTTCATCCATTTGTACTTCTTATCAACCATGACAAGACAATAATGAGTCATCTTTACATAAAAAAAAATTGGGTTCATTACCCAAACCTTTGTGCTACCGGAATTCGCTACTGAACTTTATTCAAGGGTTGACATCAATGACAACCAACCTTAATCAAGAATCTCCCCCTTTGGAATTGATCGAAACACTTTGATGCAATACTGAAATCATGTCATGCAATATTGAAGTCATATCACTCATTCTCCCCCTATAACCATGCCTTTGTCCTCTGCATCTCTGTGACCGTTTCTCCCCCCAGAATCATGCCTCTATTCTCTGCATCTGATAAATATCTCCCCCTTTGTCATCAATGGAAAATGTATCTTTCCATCTAGGGATGCTCTCCTTAACTGAACTGTCCTCTTTATGATGATTCATCGAGTACATCTAAGACATGTAATATAAGAATTCAAAAGCATTCATTTTGGAGTAGAAGTAACTTCGAGTCTTTGGCGAATATACTCAAAGGCTTCTCGTGGAAGTGGTTTTGTAAATATGTCTTCCACTTGTTCTTCTGTTCCCACATACTCAACTCTGATGTTCTTTTCTGCAACTCGTTCCCATAGAGAGTGATACTTGATTGAAATGTTCTTCATCTTGGAGTGCATCACCGGGTTCTTTGATATACTGATGATGCTTGTATTATCACAATAGATTGGAATGGTATCATCATACTCAACTTGTATATCTGTCATATTTTGTTTCATTTAAAGAACCTGTGTACAACATGTTGTTGCTGCAATATACTATGCCTCGACTGTAGATAAAGATACTGATGATTGTTTCTTTCTTATCCATGATACTAAACACTCACCCAATTAGAACATTTCTCCACTGGTGCTTCCTCAGTCATTAATACAACCTGACCAATCTGCATCTGTGTAGGCAATAAGTGATAGATCTTTTCCTTTCGGATACCATAATCCAAAATCTTCTATTCCTTTGAGATATCTGAAAATGTTCTTCACTGCTAATACATGTGATTCCTTTGGTGCTTCTTGAAATCATGCCACCTGTCCAATTTCCTGCATTACATCTAGTATGTATGTTGTCACATATAGTAGGCTACCAATCGTTGACCTGTATTGTCTTTTATCTGTAGACTTTGAATCATCATATTTTCTTCTCTTGCAACTAGCTTGCATGGGAGTGATAATTGGTCTGCAATATTCCATTCTAAACCTCTTTAGCATTTATTGGATATACTTGGTTTGAGAAATAAAAATTTCTTGGTTGCTTTGACGTATCTGAAGTCCCAAAAAGAAGGATAGTTCTCCAAGTAATGAAATTTCAAATTCATTCTACATATCCTTTTCAAATTTCTGGCTTAACCTGTCATCATCACTACCAAAAATAATATCATCAACATAAACTTCAATTAATAAAATATTACCTTGACTTACCTTGATGTAGAGGTTTCTTTCTACACTTCATTTTCTGAACCCTACCTGTTGTAGATATTTATCCAGTCTAGAGTACCATGCTCTAGGAGCCTATTTTAGACCATACAAGGCCTTCTTTAATTTACACACATAATATACATTCTATGACAAATGGAATCCTTCTGGTTGTTCAATGTAGACTTCTTCTTCAAGTTCCCCATTCAGAAAGGATGATTTTACATCTATCTGATACATTTTAATATTTTTGGAGTATGCATAAGATAAAAGCAATCATATTTCTTCCATTCTAGAAACTGGGGAAAATGTCTCTTCAAAGTTGATTCCTTCAACCTATTCATATCCTTTAAATACCTATCTAGCTTTGTTCCTTGTAAATTGTCCATCTTCATTCAATTTATTCTTGTATACCCACTTTGTGTCGATCACATTCTTATCCTTTGGTCTTGGAACCAATTCCCAAGTGCCATTTTTCTCTATTGATCCAATTCTTCATCCATGGCCTTATTCCAAAATTCATCCTTGCTGGCCTCTTCAAAACAGGTTGGTTCAATCGTAGATGTGAGTGCTAGGTGTGTTTGTTATAGTCAACATGTTCTTCTTCTAGTCTCAACTCTTGCATATTTTTTTCCGATAATCTGATCTGAAGGATGATTCTTCTATACTCGTCTGCTGGGTGTTTTTGGAGGTACTTGTTGAACTTTCTCTTATGCTTCTATCAGATCCTCTTCATCTTCCCCTTATTTTTCATCTTTTGTTTCTTCTTCATAAAGTTGTTCCATTGATTCATTTTCTTCGTCATTTAATTCTTGTCGACCTATTTCATCAATTGTTACATTGATGCTTTCCACAACTTTGTTCAATCTCAGGTTGTAACACTTGTATGCTTTCCTTGTACTTGAGTAACCAATAAGTACTCCTTTGTCCACACGAGAGTCAAACTTTCCCATTCTGCCATCTTCTCTTTTGATGTAACATTTTCTTCCAAAAACTCTGAAGTGCTTCACATTTGTTGGTCTTCATTTCCATAGCTTGTAGGGATTTTTGTCAGTGTTGTTTCTGAGCATTACTCTGTTTGAATGTGAACTATTGTATGCATTGCTTGTGTCCAAAAAATATATGTCAATTTGGAATCCATTATCATTGTTCGATCCATTTCCTGTATTTTCCTGTTCTTTCTTTCAACAACTCCATTCTGTTGAGGTGCCCTAGCCACGAATAATTGCCTCTTTTTTCCATTACTGCTGCAGTAGTCCATAAATTCCTTTTAAGTGAACTCTTGTCCATTATCAGATCTTAAGCATTTGATTTTTGAATCCATTTCATTTTGAACCATTTCCTTGTAGATATTGAAGTTTTCAAAAGCTTCTGACTTATTTTTGAGAAAAAAAAATGCAGTCATTCTTGTATAATCATCAACTAATAACATAAAGTATTTCTCACCTTTTAAACCCTTTGTTGTAGTTGGTCCAACTAAATCAATATGCACAATTTCCAGTGGTCTT
>ML842234.1:12514-25365 GCA_009831015.1 Picea engelmannii | reverse complement strand
AGATTCCTTCTATAGATGATTTTTCCCCAGAATATCTTACAGAACTGCATGAAGACACCATCCTTGACAGGAGAATGCGAACTTCAAAACGAGGAAATGTGGAGTATCTTCGAGTTGGTCTTAAAGGTACCAATCCAAGAAAAGCCAAGTGGATTGAGGTTGGAAGGGTGAGGGAAATATACCCTCATATTCACATAGAATGAATATAATCTTTTGGAGGTCCAAAAGCTTCCCAATGGGGAGGTGTGATCAGGGTTACAAATTTTGCTCAAAAATTCAAAGTGCTCAGGATCGCTTCAAATCAAACGAGAGTGTAGGCCTCATCGTTGCGAACCCAATGCAACTCTTTTGGGTTCAAATAGATGTCAAGAGTGAGAGATATCGCGATCTGTTCGAATCGTCAAACAGGTAGAAAAAAGGGGCGCTAACTGTGCAGTCCATATGGATGCTGATGTGGCATGACCGTATGATGACGTGGCAGAGACCGTACGTCCGTACGCTGATGTGGCATGTGATGACATGGCAGTTTGTGATTGGCAGATGTGGTCGAATTATGATGTGACACATGGCATCATTTTGGTTAATGGTGTGGTGCCATGTGGCCCAGTCATGGGCTTCCACGTGGCACCGTTGTATTGGTTGTTGTTTAAAATTGTATGGAGTCAGTGGGGGTCGAACTCTGGACCTCCCCTATGGCTCTACACTTTGGTAGTGTGTGGGCTACCACTAGCCCACACGATGGTCCTTGTAAACTCTATGGTTTAATTTACCTTTGAATTGTATTAAAATGTGAATGGGGGCACGTCCGGGCTGGGGCTTAGCCCCAGCCCCGGTCGCATGAATTTATATATATGACCACCACTTTATATACGAAGCGCGTGTTTCAAACAGCTCGGTCGCATATATTTTAAAACCGCATGACCATTGTGTAAACAGTTGGCACGCATTTGTGTTATCAAATGTATTAAGCCACGGTTCTTGGGCGCCATTACATATGACTTCAACCTTAGCGTGGGAGTTGGATTGGTTTTGGAAACGGTTAGCCATTTTATATTTGTACGAGGTCACATGGACCCATGTTCCCGAGAGCTTGGTGGTTAGGGGCTGGCGCACCCATAACCGTCCTACAGTTCGCACCGTTGGAACGGTTGCGTTCGATACCGGGTTTTTATGCTTTAAATAGCGTGTGTGCTAGGTTGAATGAACAAGGGTGCAATTTGTAGATGCAGAGACAGCAAGCTTGAAGAGGAGACTTCAAGGAAGCCTGACTTCTTCATTTGTTGGCCAAACAAGGTGCCGAAAAAGCCCAGCTAGGGGTTTTTGGACGCTCTTAAGCCATTGGAGCAGTCTGTTGGTCATTTTGAGCATTGTAAAGCACGTGTTTGAGAACTTTGAGCAAATAATAATTGTTGCACCCTTTTTGTCACCTTGGTGAGCAAATAAGAGGTGCTTGCATGCCCAGTTGGGTCTTGCTGGGCAGGACAATTGTAGAGGAAAGAGTTAGAGAAAGAAAAACAAAACTATAAGCAAGAGTTAAACTAATATAAACTAAAATCATAAGCATAGGGAAATAGAGATAACAAAAACAAAAACACCCATGTCACCATTGTAATAGGCTGGTCTATTGATGAAATTAAAGCACCAAGAAGAAAGGGGACAATGAGTCCTTTCTTCCTCCAAGGGAAGGCTCTTGGACCCTCACAAGCTTTCTCTCCTTACAACAAAGAAAATGAGAATAGTGGTGAAAGAACTCTTTGCATATCCACTCAATGGAGAAGTGGATTGCTCAATGAAATGGTGCCAATGTGTTCTTGTCAAGGAAGGAGTCCTTAAAACAATATAGGCAGCATAACATTACTTAGAATTCCTTGAGAAAATGAGGTGCATTCATGGCTTTTTATAGCATTGCTTTGGGATTTTGTGTAACTGCCTTGTAGTGTGAAAAGAGGCTGTTTAGGGCATTATTAGGTCTTTGACCAGCCCACCATTCAGATCTAGCCTAAATTTGGAGGTCAAATTGGCTTGGGAGCTGAACCATAAGTGGTTGGGAGGCCGACCACATTCATAAATGCGTCGTTTAGCATGTGCGTGGATTTTTGCGCTAACAGTCGTGCATCATGCGCGTATGCGCGCATTCTACATTTTTGTTCCACGCATGTGCGCATGCGCCCAACTTCTGTAAAACGCTCTTCAATTTTTCACTACTTTGTATAGTTTTTTCCCTTTTTTGAATGTTGTGAGATTAATTTAGGGCCATGAATGACTTCATTGTTGTTTGACGATGCTGAGTTCTTGTCACCATGTGCGGAAAAAATTTCATTGATAACATATGCTCCCTGATGGATGAGGTTAGGAGCATATGTATAGCCGAAATCCATTAATGTTTCTTCTACTGAGAATGTTGTTGTAAGATAGAGCAAGAGTGGGATCGTGCAGAGCGATCCGTTGGAGAAAAAAGGAACCGGTAGGACCCGACATTCTATGAGGTGCACAAAATAGAAAACTGTGTACAAACGAGGTGGGCATGCCCCATGCTCGTGTTATGTAACTCTGAAAAAAGATGACTGAAGTGTTGGTGTAGACAACTGCAGCGCCCTCAGGGGCGGTGATGAGAAAAGCAAAAGACAATTCTACAAAGGAATATACTCTGAATAACAGGCAATGATCGTGGTAATAAGTATCGGTGATGATGCGAGCATTGATGGCCCTACCAAGTTCAGAGGTCTTTGGCAAATGATAGAAATAACTACAATAGTCGCCAAGTAAGACCCACCATAACATGAGAAAGTGTTGGCATCAAATGTTATGGGGGCCAACGACAGCAGGGAGCAATGGTGTTTCACCCTGTGTCGTCCGAGATCTCTCATTGAATGGAGAATGAGTATCAAGATACTGTCGCCCTTTCGAAAAATTGTGTTGATGTCGACAAAAGGGGAATGTGACTCCCAGAAGCAAAGGACTTCGTGGAATCTACTGAGGTGAGGAAGTGGAAGAGGTACATGGATGAAGTCAAGAAGTGGGAAGACTCAAGACTGCCCTTGGTTGGAGGATGTATGAGATAAAGAGTGGTCGCAACCGTGTAACGAGGTCGAGTGTCAGGGGGACGACAGGACCGGTGATAAGTTGTGCCAGAGGCAGGACATAGTGAAAAAATTTAGAGGGTAGAGGTAACTGACCTATGGGATACTCTGAAAAAAGGGACGATGTCAACAAGGGTATATGATAAGTAATGCTCCAACCAAGGGTCACATGGGTTGCATGTGGCCAAAAAGGAAGCAAGTCACCAAAGGTGACGACAAAAGAGAATGTAATGACTGGAAATAAAGGCATTTGTACAATAAATAATGAATAATTGGGGAGAAATGTACAAATACAGAAACGGGTGCCCCAGTGTGATATGGGTGGCCCACGTAGGGCATAATGTGCTTGGGAGACTAATGAAGGGTGGGGGCCCCATTGGTGAGTTTCTGTATGAGGTAGGTGAAATGAAGGTAGGTTCACAGATGGGCAAACTGATTGTGGATGAAATGGAGGGTTCATGATACTGCGGAGGTGCAGGTAAAAAATAAAACCATAAAGAGATAATCTAGGAGTCCGTGTGGGAAAGCTAGCAAAATGAGGAGAAGAAGTATGTGGTTGATTCACGACATGATAAAAGACTATAGACACTCCCATCCCTAAAGGGTAATGATGAACAATATGAGTGTCAAAAGTGCCAAACGGTGCTATGAATGAGACAACTCATGTGGGTAAGAATGCTACCGGGTAACAATACCGAAGGTGCAAATGGAGGCGTGGGTACTGCAGAGCCGGGAATGGGGATCCTAGAGGCCAATATCAGAGGGTGTGACTGGAAATGTAAATGCAATACAGCGGGAAAGACTACATGCCAGTGCTGAGTATATACCTGAAGGGGTGGTGTTGAGGGATGATGATCAAGTACCTGCACACATGACAACCAAATACCCAAAGTGAACAACATCTGAAGAGAATCAAAGATATGAGCATGTATTTGATAAATGTGACTATGCGCATGCGTACCTGACCAGGATATGAAAAAAAAGGTGCCCCGGGGGCTCAAGATGAAAAGCAACCCAGGGACTGCTGTGATGTAGGTGACGGGATGCTGATCCCGTGGCTGAAGACGGTTTGAAAAATGGACACCTTGGGCTCCCGGAATGGTGAGTGAAAGTTTGGCAAAAGGCCTATATATAGTTGTAGGGCCCACATTGCCACCTCATTTGTACCTCCTGCAATAGTGAGTGGACGAGCAGTTTCAGAGATGATTTGTAGATTCGGGGAGGATGAGGCAATCGATTGAGGATTTGCGAGTATCAGGTTAGTGGCCTAATCATCCTGCATAGAAATAGGTTTTCAATTTTTGGGCAGGGTTTGTACAGAGTGTCGTACATGGGTATTTAGGGGGTGTGGGCCCCACATGCGCGGGCGATTCGTTGATAGGCGCGCATACGTGCGCGCCTGTACACCAAATATACACGCATGTGTGCGCGGTAGGGAGAATTTAAGGCGTGCCCGAAGGGCGCGCCTGTGATTTGAACAGGCGCGCACCAGTGCGCGCCTGTGGGCTAGACAGGCACGCATCTATGCGCGTCTGTATGGTGAACAGGTGCGTGTAGAGGTGCGCCTGTGAAGCAAACATATGCGCACTCAAGTGCACCTATGCAGTGCACAAGGGCGCATATGTGCGCACCTGTGTAATGAACAGGCGCACATATATGCGTGCCTGTGTAATGAACAAGCATGCATGTGTGCGCGCCTGTGGGTAACAAAAACCGCGCCTAAGAGGCAAGGTTGAAGGGTAAAAAATGAGTTGTTTTTTTTTTGATGCTATTGATGGTTGCATGAGCTGATATAGGGTTCTGTGTTGTCTGCAGGTGGACCATGATTACGATGCCAGTGTGGTGGCGAGAGTGAGACTGGGCCCAGTTACGAGACGCCGTGGCCATTGAGGGGCCCGACGTGCGTTCAACTTTGGAAACCTGTGGGTTGCTAAAGTTCTTTGAGTTCCCATTGATACAGGCACAGGAGTATCTGCTACAGTTCCTGATCCAAATGTGGAGTTCGGAGCTGCACTACTTCCTCGTGCGAGGAGAGCAGTTCCCCTTCACAGCAGTGGAGGATATTTATTTCTTGACTGGGCTCCCCTTTCGGGGAACGCCCCTACCAGCGGAGCCGGTTTTTCCCAGGACCATTTTGTTGGCCGATATTGGCTAGAGATACTGCTCAGGTCAGGAATTTATGTCTGGGACTGTGGTGAGAATCAATGCGATAGACTCCCTGGCACATCGTTGTATAGCGGCGATGATTGTTCGGATATATGGGTCACTTGCGACCCAGCGGATTAGTGGTGGCCAGCTGTTGGTGCTGGAGAGAGTGGTGGCCGACGAGTGGTTCACGTGGGGGATGACGCTGCATGCGAGGATGGTGGCGTAGTTAGACCGCTATCGGTCCATAGGGGCGGGAGAGTTTGCATTTGGGTCCATCCTAGTGGCCTGGTTCTTAGAGAGGGTGTCGATGTTGCGCCCGAGGGTTTTACTGGAGATGTCGAGGGCGCGAGAGACACGATTGAGGTGGTGGTCGACAGTTTTTATTCATCATGGTGGTGGCGAAGGTGGCCACTTCTTTTCAGCAGAGGCGGTGGGGATATGGTGGCAGATGCCGCAGGTGATACTTCGGTACCCCTATGCTAGGGTGGACTTCTGGGGTGACTCGGACATGGTGCTACCTCCAGGGGAGGTGTTTGAACATCGAGGTATGTTTAGTATTGGTGTGCATGTTTTGGTTTATGTTGTCTTTTGAGATATTAGTCCATATGTATATGATATAGATGTTGATACTATTTGTTGTTGTTGTTTTTTTCATGTGCAGATGTGGCACCTCGCGGGCGCGAGGTGGAGATGCAGAGAGCGTCGTCTCGTCGAGAGCTGGAGAGACTACAACACGGAGAGAGACGTCGGTAGGAGGATGTCGCGGGGTGACCAGCCGAGCCCGAGAGGGCAGCGAGGAGGCGTTGGTTCGATAACCCTGGTGCGGGGCCATCACACGCTCCTCCGGCGGTGGCCAGAGTGGATTATGATGACATACGTCGTCGGCTGGAGACGGTTTTACAGGACGTGCTGGAGGGCATATGGACGCGCATCCAGGACGAGAGTTTCCTGGAGCAGTGTGTGGGGGTGATGCCACCATGGCGGGCCATAGTGCGACGAGCAGCAGTGATTGCTGCTATGACAAGTGGATGTCTGCCACCAGGGCAGGAGGGTCCTGTGGGTGGACCACCACCGCCTGGGGCAGGTCGTGGTGGGCCGCCACCGCCTGAGGGAGGTGCAGGGGGTGGTGTGATAGAGGCACCATGAGTGGTGCATGATGTATATCTTTGTTTGTGTTGTATATAGGCTGGTGAGCCCATTTTTTGTACCGAGGTGCTGTATTGGCCTGCGGATACATGTATTTTTGTATTGTAAACTTTCGGATGGCCTGATGGTATTTTATATATACATGAGTATACATATTTGGAGATTCGTCTGGTGTCTACATATGTTTTTTGCTGATGATTTTGATGATGTCTATTCTATATATATGCTGTGACAGGATTTATGAGATGTTTATGTATGTGTAGCTTGATGTGAGATATGCCAATCTAACACCATGTTAGCTATTTGATATGTTGTTTGATTCAATTTTCTTGGAATATGTGTAAATGTAATGGAATCAAAATGTCGAGATAACAGCCTAACCTGCAGGTATTTGCGAAAGAGGCATGGATCGCGTACACGGTATACATTGTTGAGCTGGAGAACGACTAGTTGAGAGTCGAGGAATATGCTAAGGTGACGAATATGATGACGTTGGGCATTGGCCAGGAGGCCAATGACTACAGTGTATTCGGCTTGGTTGTTGGTTGCTAGCCCCAAACATATGCCGCTTGAATGTAGCATTTCATGTGAGGGGGTGTAGAGAGCCCAAACAGTCGAAGTGAGATTTTGCGTTCAACGACTGGCGCCATCGGTGTAACCAATGTGGTAAGCTGGTGGAGGAGGCATCTGTCAATAGAACAAAGGATAGTTTTAGATGAGGGGGGAGGAGAAAAAAGATTAAAAACACTAAAAAAGAAATAACCTAAAGTAGAATGACTACTTTTAAGCATAAATGTTTTTGAGATATAACCCATTGACGGGTTCCTTGAGAGAGAGGCCTTCGGGGGAGGCCAGGATGTATGCGCCTTTGGTGAGGCAATGTTGGATAATGTAAGGGCCATGCCAAAGTGATTCGAATTTTCCGTGGCCAAAGGTATCATGAGCGATATCATAAGCCAGGACGAGGTCGGTGATAGCTTGGAGTTTGAGGGGGTCTACGGTAATACCGCTTTGGGAAACAATAAAATTGAGGAGGCACCCTGCGGTGACACATAACACACACTTGAGAGGATTCAAGCGGATGTTGTACTGACGACACCGTTGAAAAATAATTCGTAAATCATCCAGATGTTGGGTGCGTTTCTTGGATCGAGCTGTGAGGTCATCCAAGTAGGCGAGGATGATATTATCCAGATCGTGAAAGATGTATGTCATTGCCCGCTGGAAAGTTGCGCCGGCATTTTTTAAGCTGAAAGGCATGACACGATATGAAAAAGTAACCCATGGGGTAATGAATGCAGTTTTATACTGATTGGCTAGGTGGATTTGAATTTGGTTATAGCCCGAGAATCCTTCCATAAAGGAGAGAGCCTCATGACCGGCACATTCGTCGATAATTTGATCGATGAAAGGCGTTGGAAAGTTGTCTTTGGGACATGCGTTATTGAGATCGTGAAAGTCTCTGCAAACGTGGATAGTGCCCTATTTTTTGTCGACAGGTACAGGATTGGAGACCCATGAAGTATAAGCAATGGGGTAGATAAAACCGACATCGCGTAATTTGTCGATTTCGACTTTGATAGCCGCGACTTTGGATGGGTGTAGTGGTCGCTGTTTCTGGTGAACTGGTGTGATGTCAGGCCAGGTGTCGATTAGATGCTCGACAATAGAGGGATTGAGTCCAGGCATTTCCGTGTATGACCAGGTGAAAATATCCCTATATTCCTGGAAGAGGGCTTTATATGCGACGATTTCCTGAGGAGCGCAAGCAGCTCCAATGGTGATTTCTTCGACGATGCCGTGTTTAATGGAAATATTGATTTTGATGGTGGGGGAAATGTTGGCCATATTACCTTCTTTAAAAGCATCAGGGGCAGGAATAGGATTTTTGAACCAATATATAGGCCTGGAGGGGATAAAATATTTGGTTTCGACCGCATAAATGGGGTTTTGGTTAGGAGGCATGAGGGCGTCCTGTGGAGAAAAGAGTGCACGGTGATGTAGCGCGTCCCAGGGAGAGTTTGGGTGGTTTATATCTTCCAGTATTTCCTCGTCACATTGGAAATTGCGGGAATACAAGGGGTCATGAGGAGTGATTTCGGTGATAGTGTGGTTTCCCCCTGATGGAGAAGCAGAGGGAGCAATGCTAGGAGATGGTGAGGGTTCACTCGACATAAACCATATATTGAAGTATTGAGGGGTACCCGTGGCGGTTGGGTGGAGAGTGTCCGTAGGGGAATGAGCAGGAGAGTTGGGGGGGTTGCGAGGTAAATCCTCAGAGACATCATCTAAGAACCATGGAGGCGTTGGGAGGGCCTCGGGATTAGGAGAAATGACACGAAGATCGTCTAGGGACGAGGGAATGTCAATTATCACCTCTGCAGGTTGGTGAAGCAGGGCCAATTGATGTTGCCTGTATTCAAGGATCATAGGACACTGGTATGTAAAATGAGCTAATGAATCGCAGAGAGAGCAAGGGCGTCTCATGTGTTCATTGACTGAAGTGGTGACATAATGAATGTCAGTGATATTTGTTGAAGAGGACGTAGCAGGGCATGGGTTGTTCTGGAAATTCTGGCGTACAACGGCTAATGTCTACCGAAAGCGTGGCAGTGTTGGGCAATGATGGGTATAATGGCCATACTATGAACAGATAGCACAAGCATATTTGGTCCTCAACCCTTTACTACTAGAGGGGGGGGTGGTAGGGGTGGGACTAGCAGTAGTGGCGGGTGTTGTGGGAGTTTGATTGAGAGGGATTAAATTTCGTAATTCAGGTAGTGATGGACAATTGTTAGTTTGGTGGCCCTCTTTCTCACATAGTGCGCAAGGCCGTGGGATGCGTGGAGGAAGTGGAGCGGTGAGCTCTTTCTTCTTTCTCCTGCCCCCAGCTGTAGCAGGGGGGTTAGTGAGTGGGGGGTGGTGGGGGTAAGGATGGGAATCGTCATGGGGATTCCATCCTGTGGAGGAAGGGATGGTCGAGGAACCATCTCAGGTGGGTGTAAATACCACACTGGGATTGCTAAAACCATATTAGGTAGTGTGAGCGTTTCGATTACCTGAAAAGATTCTATACCTGGTGGAGGGTAAAAGAAGGGAATTTGAGTGAGGGGTTGGGGGACTGTCTCCCAAATGGGACAATGCCCCTGAGGGGATGTTGATTCGTAGATTGTTGAGGTCGACGAGTGCACAGGAGGTTCCGGATGGAGTGGTTCTGCGACTGTTGGGACGTCAGGAATGACTGAAGCCTCCTGAGGAGGACAAGCATCCTCTGTGTGAGTTCCGTTAGATGAGATGACGCATACTTGATTAGCAGGGTGAAGGAGTGGTGGTGCTCCATGGTATGTCCCTAACAAGGATGGATCTTTAAAAATCCTAGGACCCATCTCGACAAGTGGATATGCGTCTTGGTTTGTGTGAATGAGGGGAAGAATGTTATCAAGGTTGGCAGATGGGTTAGGCTCATAATGTGAAACTTGTTCGATGGTCACGATCTTCCCATTGTGGGGGAACATCATGGTCCAAAAGACGGAAGATGCCACTGCCTTCATAGTGTACATGTAGCTATGACTGAATAAGATATTGTAATCGAGCAGAGCGTCGATAACTTCTATGTCAATGAGGATAGTCTTGCCCCCGAGTTCAATGGGGACGTTTTGGAAGAGCCCTTCAGGAGAGGATGTTCGACCTTCATAAGCTCGTAATGTGATGGCAGAGGGTATGAGTTCCAGGGAACCAAGTTTCTGCCATACTGTTTTGGACATAATTCATGTGGACGCACCTTCATCGATGAACTATGATGTTCCGTATTTTTACTGGTATTTGAAAAGCGATCAAGGCGAGAAGACGAGGTTCTCCGCTGTCAAGATCAAAGGTGATGAGTCGAGTATCTGTAGGGTCGACTGCCCCCAGGGCATAAAGTAGTGATTTCCGTTGAGTAGGACAAGTCTGGAGGAATTCCAAGACTGACATGGCAGCCAGGGATTGTGCTAAGTCATCGACCAAACTATAGTTATGAGCTTCCCTAGCCTGTGGGTTGTGGACATTCCTGCGCAAGGGGATGTGAGGGATGCGTAGTGGTGGTTCAACGGAAGGGCGAGGGATCACCAATGGGGGCCCCATTGGGGTAGGGTTTTTCTCTGGGGTGATGGGAGGAGACTCAGTGGGTGCATGATACTGACGATTGCGTGTTTACAGAAGGATTTCTTCCTCAGTGGTGAGGAGAATTGTAAGCTCTGCTGGGTTGTTAGGGTTTGGGTATTGTCCCCCTTGAGGTGGGGGATGCTGTGTGTCCTGTTGGGTGTTTATTACACCTTGATGTGGAATAGGATTTTGCAGCACGGCTGGAGGGGGTTTTTTCACGTATTGTTGTGGTGCCTGCGGAGGGGCAGGTTGTGCAGGAGAATGGGGAAGACTACCAGAGTCTTTCAACCATTTGAAGTCAGCGAGCTGGGGGCAATGGTGAGTGTAATGACCGAACTCACCACAAAGGGAACAAGGGAAGATGGTTTTAACATTATTTCATCCTTGGCATTTGTTATTATTTCCCCCTTGGGGGTTTTGGTTCCCTTGGTTCTAGTTTCCCCCAGTGGGTTGGTGCTGGGGGGGTTGATTCCCGCCTTGAACTGGGTTGTTTCTATTCTGGTTCCGTCCTTTCTTATTGGCATTTTTCGATGGATGATTTGGGTTGGTTGTGTTCAACTGTTCAAAATTTTGGTATTGTTGAGTAGCAGAAGGTTGAACAAAATTTACCCTTGTATGAGGATGTGGGGGAGCCATGGGTTGTGGGGGACCAGGAAATGGGAAGTAAGGATTCTGTGGTGGTACCTATCCATAGGGTACATAAGAAGGCGTAGTGCTTTCACTAGTACTATAAGCTGATGTTTAGGGAGTACCACTATTTGTGGGAATATGTGGATGTATGGGAGGTGTCAGTGGTGGTCCACTGATGGGTGGAGGTATAGCAACAGGGTATGGATGTTGATAAGGGGGTGGGGGGTAATAAGGAGTGCCCCCGTATGCCGGTGGGTATTGAGGTGTTCCATACATCGGTGGTGGTTGGGGTTGTGGACCATGGTGTGTTGTGGCACCGATCAGTCCGTCTGATGAGTGAGACATCCCAGGTTTGTCTTGGCCAAATGGCACAGGTTTTGGAAGATCAGGAAGTACCGTGTATAAGTATCCTGACTATGCATAGATGAGGTCATACTTTTGGTCCTTACTGATGGCTTCCTCTTTGGATTGAGGTAAGGTGGAAGCTACATCCTTTCCAAGGAGAGAGACAAGTGATCTAAGAAACCAGTCAAGACACTGTTGCTTGGTGGTTTCTGCTTTACACAAACTACGTCGCCTACGCCACTCATGAATGATGTCAACGATGTGTGTGGCTGAGGTTTGTTTGAAATTAGAAAGTAGTTCTAGACCATTGTCATGGTGGATGGGTAATTGAGAGAAGGTAAAGAAGGCTTTGGCCAATGACTCAAAAGTTGCGTGGGACCCTGATTTTTCTTCAACATACCATTTAGCCGATGGGCCAGTGAGTGTGCATTGAAATAATCGTAGTCTAATGGAATCATACATAATGTTGTTGGAGGAGCACCATAGGTGAAAGGTCGTGACATGGTTGACAGGGTCATCCCCTGCCTTTCCTTCAAACTTTGGTATGTCTGAAGGGAGTTTGGTTGGCATTGCAGGCCATGTGGGATCATGCAATATAGGATCATTGGTAATTTTGGTGAGATCTGGTATGTTGAGAGAGGCCAAATATGGCATCTGTAGTGGGGGGGGAGGGTTATATCCAGCCATAGTGTGTTGTGAACATGACCCTTGATGGGGACTAGGTGGGTTGGTGCTCCCTCCTTAAGAGAAAGTGGGTGCCCCGCTTCCATGTAAAGGAGAGCGAGTAAATAGATGACCTTGGGAAGTGAACCCAAGTAATGTAGAACCAAGTAAAGATGATCCTAAGATAGTAGCACTCACAGGAGTGTGTGAAGGAGGTGTCGATGAGCGGGCATGACTAGATACTCCCCCTAAATAGGAGGGAGGTTGAGCAAGCGTCATGAACGACGGGGGTTCTATGGTTCCCCTATGATCTCAGACTAGCTGTGTGAATATGTGCAACAAGTGGTGAGAGAAATATAGAAACAAAAAGCCTTTGCATTGAATGTTTACACAATATATATATCCAAATCAAACTGTAATCAGATGTGCATCATACATAAAGTGAGAAAGAAACATATATGTGGGTAAGTGGGTTTTGTCCGCGTGGGGGAATCAAAAGAAAGAAAATGCTCGTGTCCTAGAAGACGTAACGTCCTTCCTCTGAAATAGCACTGGACCTTCCAATAGTACTCAACAGTGGGGTCTGAAGTCACCAGAAGAGAAACTAGTGAAGGATGAAATAATTGGTTATAATGAGGGGTAAAGGGGGCATATCCTGAAAGAGCTGTCGATACTTCCCAATAGCCACACAAAATC
>ML842234.1:0-12414 GCA_009831015.1 Picea engelmannii | reverse complement strand
AACTTCCAGTTACACAGGCTCCAACCTGTATAACAGAGAACACTTGTTCTCCCTTGCACCACCCTGCCACCCTGGTTTCTCTGGCTGCAACCAGATGGAAGCTATAACTTCCTGTGTTCAAGCTCCCACTTGAACCTCTGAGGGAAATAGTCCTCCCTAGCACCTTCCAACCACCCTAGAATATAAATGAATAAATAAACAACCAACTACAGAGATAAATCGATTCTTACCACTTCTTCTCTGTTCTGTAAATCTGGTCTTCTTCTAACTGTTCTGCAATTCTTCTCTTCCTTTGTCTGTTCTGCAATTCTACTTTGCTTCATCTTGTTCTGTCAGTCTTCCCTGTTTCAAGTCTTTTCCTCATCTGTTACTCTTCTTTGAGTTTTATATCACACTGCGCACATTCTCAGTCTCACACTGTGCATTTTTTCAGTCTCACACTGCGCATCCTTTGATTTTCCCTTTCTTACAATTTAATTCATTTTTCATCCAGAATGACCACGCGTGCACAATCTATATATTTTTCATTTATGCACCATGCCCACAATAGTTACACTTCGCATCTTCTTCGGCAAAAGAAAATCTGTCTGAGAAACTGAAACGCTAACCGATTAGGAATCATGAATCGGTTTTGCTAACTGATTCGTAACTGATGAATTAACTGTGAGAGAGAATAGTAGCCCTCCAATCATATTCAAGTTTATCTGCACCATTGGATGAACTTTATTAATCTTGCCTTTAAATCAGGTTTCGACATTTCGGCATTCCTGTGGCCAAGTGTCTTGACACTTCATGTCACGATCTCCAAAACTCCAATACAGAGATTTTCTGTGCTAGCTCCTTCCTCTATATAACCATGGCCATGACCAAGCACTTATGCATAAAGTTTTTTTTGCGAATTCGCATTTCGTGAATCTGGAGATGAGGCATCTCGACTCTCCAAGTCACGATCCCCGAAACCCTGAAATGGAGCTTATCTGAACTGACTCCTTCCCTTCTCGTGACCACCGACAATGACCATAGGCTGTGCCAAAAGGCGCTTCATATTTCACGTGTTTAGAAACTTCATCGAATTTGATTGACGGTTGATATCTCCATGGATCCGACAGTCCATATCTTATCACAATCTCGCATCTCGCAAGTTTCCACACCATGCTCCGTTGAATCCAAGTCAGTGACTTGTCCTATGATTCGACGGTCCATATCTGATCTTAATTCAATGGCTCAGATCATATCACAATTTCGATGTTCTTGTGGTTATGTTTCTTGCCTCTCTAAGTCGCGATTCGTGAAACTCCAAAAAGGAGTCGGATCAACAGTCCAGATCACATCTTGATCTGACGGCTGCGATTAAATCGCAATTTCGCATATCATGATTTCGATGGTTATGTTTCTTGCCTCTCCAAGTCGCGATTTGTGAAACTCCAAAATGGCGCTTAGATCAACGGTCCATGATCTCGATGAATCTACGGTCTCGATCTCATCATGAATTCCCATCTCGCAATTCCTTCGATGGAGGTTCTTGTCACTCCAAGTCGTGATAGGAAAAACTCCAAAATGGAGCTTGGATCAAATGTCCACGTCTTTTTGTGTATTGACGGTCAGGATCTTTTCATGATTTCACAAGTCTTCATTGTGTCTGCATCGGGATTTCGAGATTTCGCTAACTCGATTCACCTTGTACTTTTAAAGATTGTGGATATTCTCCTGGATCCTACGATGGTCGAACCTCATGCTCGGATCTAACTCCCAAGATATATCCTCCATATCTACACACTATTCTTGTCTACATTGAGATCTGATAGTCATCAAGAATTTTGAATTGTTGATCCAACGATCACTATTGTTGTTGATCATGCTGATCTTTTCCATCGCTATTCTTGCCAACAATCCTTTGCACTATCTCTTCTGAGCTTATTCGAATCTTCTCTATAGCGTATTCTCATAATTCCCATCTATTACATACTTTCTGTACTCATGCCATATTCATTGTTGTACTTGCCATCAATGAAAAGAATTCATTGTTTGTTAAATATTTGCCAACAGGTCCAACGAAGTCAATGGCCCATTTCTCAAATGCTTGTAGGGTTAGTTGTGGTAATAATGGAATTTCATATCTTCTGGAAGGTTTCTCAACTCTTTGGCATATGTCGCAGGCTCTGGAGTAGTCTTTAGCATCTCTGTGTAATGTAGGCCACCAAAGGCCAGCTCTAAGAACCTTCTATGCAGTTGCTTTACCTGCATAATGTCCTCTTGCGATGCCTTCATGAGCTTCTGTGAGGATTAGTGGTTGCTTTGCCTCCATAACACATCTTCTCAATATCTCATCAGGTCCCATCTTGTATAGATGTCCATCTATAAGTGAGAAGTTTGCAACGCACACTAAGAGTTGTTTATTCTGAGGAATTGTATACTCACTAGGTTCCATTCTTGTTTATAGGAACTAGACAATCTTTGTGAAGTGGTCATCAATATTTCTAATGGCTAGTAACTATGCATCCAGTAGTGCATCCTCCAAACTGGTCGGCTCTTCACCATGTTCCAACCTTGACAAGTGGTCAGGACCTTTGTTCATTCTTCTTGGCTTAACTACGATCTCAAAGTCATATTCCTGAAATAGTAGAATCCATCTACATATCCTTCCCCCGAACAATGGCTTGTTGACTAGGTATTTCAACGTGGAGTGATCAGTAAACATTTTAAGGTGTCCCCCCAACAAGTAGTGGCAAAATTTCTGCAGCGCATACACCATGGCTAACCCTTCTCGCTCAGTGGTGGTGTAATTGATCTCATCATTTGATAGCTTCCTGCTAGAAAAATCTAACGGGTGGTCAATATATCCTTCTCCTGATTGTTCTAACACTTCTCCTAAAGAAATGGAATATGCATCGACATGCACATGAAACTCCTTGGTCCAATCTAGGAAAACCAGAATAGGCGCAATAACCATTTTCTGTTTCAATGTGTCGAAGCTCTGTTGTCATTCTTTTGTCCAACTAAACTAACCATCCTTCTTCAACAACTTCTCCATGGGTGTTGTAATCTAATCATATCCTTTAATGAACTTCCTGTAGTATCCTCTGTGTCCAAGCACAATGCGTAGCTGTTTGACTAAAGTAGGGGGGGTAGATCAACTATAATGGAAATTTTGGATGGATCTACCAGCAACCCTTGCTTGCATACAATATGACCTAACAACACTCCAAATGGTTAAAAGAATATTCATTTCTTTAGGTTTAAGGCAATTTGACACTGCCTACATTTATCCAACATTAGCCTTAGACATTCAATGTGATTCTTCAATAAACTAAAAATAGTCCAATCATCGAAATATGCTTCTAGAAATTTATGTAGAAATTCCTTGAATGCTTCGACCACCACCCTGGAAAAGATGGTTGGGCCATTATTCAATACAAATGGAATCACTGTATATTGGTAGGATCCCCATTCTATTGCAAATGTGGTCTTATGTCAATCTTCCTTGGCAATACGGATCTGATGGTATCCTGGAAATCCATCTATAAAAGAATATACTTCCTGGCCTCCCACATTATCTAACACTTCGTTAGTGAATGGTGTAGGGAAGGGGTCATGCAGACAAGCATCATTCAACTTCCTGAGGTCTACGCATATTTTGATCTCTCCTGTCCTCTTGTCTTGCACCACCATAGGGATAATCTATTCTGACTCTTCGACAGGTTCTATAATCCCTGCTTCTAGCATTCTGTCAAGCTCAATCTTCAATTTCTCCTTATATTTAGGGTTCAATCCGTAAGGTCTCTATTTGACTAGTATTGCATCTGGCTTTAAAGGAATCCTCATCTCCCCCATAGTCCCTTGGTTATGAATGTACATGAAGATCAAGGAAGAAAAGGGAGAATGTGAACTGTGCGGAAGAAACAATGACTAATACTAGGTCAAAGTGAGCAAAAGAGCAGAAAAGACTGAGAGAAGTAATCCATTGAGCGAAAAGATCGGGGATGATAGATCAACAAGAAAGAAGGATCATGGTCAACTCAGCAAGTAGAAAAATCCACCATTAGATGCTTTGGACCACCGCATGAGAAGGAAGGAAAGACATGCTGGCGAAGCCCTGAAAATATGGGTCAAGTTGACCTAGGGTTTTGGTATCTAGGGTTTTGGACACCTAGGTTTCAGCCTAAGGATGTCAGTAAGCTATTGTAATGTATAAATAAAGGTAAAGAGGACCTAGGATGGTTGTTTTTTTCATTGTTTCTATTGGTCGATCGAGTTGTTGTTTGTTGTGAGAGAAAGAAGTGCTAAGTGGGAGAGCCTTCTGGTATTGTAAGATCTTCAGTTGGGTGGGAAGATCAACCCTGTAGCTGGGTACGTAGGGAGGGGAGAGAAAGAGAGGAAAAGAGAGAATATCTACTAGCTAAGAGTGAAAAAAAGAATTGTATGCTTCATCTTAATATACTATAAGCACAGTTTTGTGGACGTGGCCCTAGAGAGAGGATGGACCACATATATTTTGTGTTGTGTCTGATTGATATTTTGTCTCTGTCATTGATATCTTGTGATTTCATTACTATGTTAGATCTGATAAGTAGATGGGAAAAGTAGATCTAAGCTGATAAGTGACATATGAATGATGTATTGTTATTGTATTAGATCCACTTGATATTCCCCTTGGTTGTAGACATCTCTGTCCTGCAACCCCACCCCATAACTGCTTCGGGTGATACTGCAATTGCTTTGCAGGTGTTGCTGAAAGGGCCAGTAGTTAGGGTTTTGTTGATGCACTGTTGTAGTGTTGAACCCTGGGTTTTCTCCTGTGCCAACAAATGGTTCTGTTTCCGGGACCTGAAACTGTGATTGCTGGGAACTGAGAAAGAAGAAGATTTGTGCAAAGATTCGTCCTGAAGTTGTGAAATATTTGTGCATAGATATGTCTCTCTAGTGCACAATATTCTACTTGATTTATAAATCTCTGTGCTAAAGAAAGAAGCCTGATCTGAAGAAAAGAGGCCAGATCTGAAGGAAAGAAGCAAGATCTGAAGGCTTTGTGCTCTAAGAAAGGTAAAGGTGAGATTTTTTTTATTAAAAGAGGTAAGACATGAAAGCTCTGTGCTATGATAAAGGTAAGAATAGTGAAAAGTTTTAAATCTGAAAGCTTTGTCTTCTGTAGAAGTTAGATAAGTGAAATTTTTTGTTTCTAGAGTATGGATCTAGGTATGTTTAAAAGAGCCTATCCTAGTCTGAAAACTAGGGTACTAATAGATGAAAGAAGATTTGATATTAATAGATCTGACAAGAATAATGAAAGATATGTTGTACCTATGCATAGAAAGAATGTTTGGACTAACCAGTGGATGCAGGATCCTAGAAAGAATTTGTTGTAGGTTAGCTCCTATGATCCTAGCATGCAGTACCAGAGATGTTGGGGATCATTTAAAATAAAGAGACGATTAACCCTATGTTACAGTTGCAGAAAACTGAGACATCTTGCTAAGAGGTGCTCTGGAAAAGGACCTAGTTGTCTTTGTTGTAAAGCTATGGACCATGAGGTGTTGGATTGACCTAGAATGATTGCTAAAGTTGAAAGAATAAATCTGAATCAGGAAAACCCTAAGACAGATCCAGAAACTATGGCAGAATCCCATAAAGAATTAGAGAAAGTATTTCTAGAGATGAAGGAAATCCTGGATGACCATAGACATGTCAGATTATCGGAGATATTAAAAGAAAAAGAATACCTCGAAGAAAGAATAGGAGACTTAGACATTGACCGTGTTCTATATGAAGAGACACAGGTAAATATCATGACAGAGAGAACTTGGGAAGCTATAGGGAGGCCTGCTATGATTCCTTCACTAGGAGGGATAGGGTTATTCAGAGGAAAAATGGTAAACCTATGTGGAAGGATCGCTTAGATATCTATGACTGCCAATGGAACTTTGACAGAAGAAGATTTTGAGTTTATTATATTTATTGAAGACATCGCCCCATTTACCATGTTAATAGGAAAACCTTGGATTGACAGAGATTGAGCCAGATGAAAGGAAGAAGAAGAAGATTTGGAGCAGAAGAAGCAAGAATTAAAATAATTCATGACCAGAAGGATCGCACATTTGATTGAAGAACAAAAGAATAGAATAAAGACATCTAGCACCAAAGACCTGGATATCGAAGTTGCAAGAACACTAGAAGAACCACAGAGGATTGAAGTACCTATTCCAGATAAAGAAAATCTATTACCCGTAAACCCTAGGAAAGAATCTCAACAGCGTGAAGTGACTATGTCAAAAGAAGATAAGAATCACAATGAAAAAAGGAATACCGAGATGAATCTCACTGGAAATGAGGCTAGAAAGCTAAGTAAGAAGAGGGATAATATTGAAAATTTACAGAAAGGTCCAGAGAGAACTTTGCAGGAGGGAAATTTGCAAAATTGGAGCTTCGTCAGGATATCAAAACAATGACACATAGCACTTCGCCATGGAGAAGCAATATATCCATTGGGGACATTATAACCATTCGATTGTCGCCCCGAATGGGAAAAAAGGCATTTAAGGCTCGACACCAGACCGTTGGACCATGCCATATTGAAAAAAATAGAGTTAATGGAGGCTCATACTCATTGCAAGAAAACCGTGTTGAGTTACCTGTTTATCCCATTGTGCCATGCACCGAGAACACTTTTTCTAACCAAGAGTTTGAACCTGCGGACTAAGTGAATTGAATACAATGATCATTCCACTCTTGTTGTTTATTCTAGTGCAATGTCTAAGTTAATTTGAACCTGATCTAATTAATCCCGAGCACGTATGTCCGAGGAACTCAACACAGTCGAAGAATCAGTGATAGAAGTACTCCTTGACCTGATGACTGAAAGAGTCATGTCAGAGAGAGGATTGTCTATAGGTGTACAAGCATCATCGACGAGATGACTGTCGACCTCTCCGTCCACTGCTTGAGCCAGACCATCCCGGCCAGCAGATGAAAAGAGAACTAAGCACAGGGATGATCGCGTGAATGATAAGTTGATTTCGAGCATATTACCTACCTATATACCACCTTTGAGTGGTGTTGTATATCGAGACAGTGTGCCCAGAGAATTTGAGTACGCCATGATCATTGCATACCTCCCGAAGGGGATATGCACAATGCGAGAAAAGCAAGATAAGATCATAGCATTGAAGTTTAGCAACTTCAACCTCGGCGACAGAAAATTTTACAACATTCTTTCCCCGCATAAGTACCTGACCAGAACAAAGGGAAACAATTCAAAGATCATCCCTCAGTCATGGACCCATAACCTCACGCGGTCCACACTATTGAACGTTATGAACATTTCACACTTCAGATGACACCAGGAGGTGAATGAATGTGTCAAATTTTTGTTGTCTTGTTACCATGGAGGATACTTGTGGTTAAATCGTCGTGTCATAGTGGATCCAACGTTGATAAATCGGATCATCGGGCTTAGTATGAAAGGCCCTAACCACAGGATTTATACCGTGGAAAATCCATGGATCGTGCTCTAGCTCAAAGGATCAAGGACACTTACAATGATGTTGATAAGCGCACGTGAGGATACAAGGTAGCCTCTATCCAGAGTGGCACAGTGTGCCTCGTTTGTCAGTTGATTGTAGGAAAGTTAGTACGAAAGAACCGACCCACGCAAGTGACTAGTTTTGTAGTCGACCTCACATGGAAGTGTGCGGAGGGCCTACAAATGAATTGGGCTAAGTACATGGTGAACCAATTGGAACTGGACTGCAGAGAATCCCAAGATCAAGGATATGAATTCCATTTCATCTAGCTTTTGATCCTGATCGTTTTCATCTCCTGGGAGATGCCGAAATGTGCTACATTCTCAGACATAGAGCCCTTTCAACCCTTGGCAGTGAAGTTCACTACACTGTGGTATTCCAGTGACATGAATAAGCAATGGAAATCAAATGTCATGTTCCACAGATACTACAACCAGTTTAAGGTATCCATACAATCTATGCCTCGCATAACTCCAAATACTTTACACTACTTCAGGCCTTTGATGAAGTTCAACGCAGACCTCCATTTCATTTACATCACAATGCAGATTGATGAGCACAAGGAACAACTTTAGTCCTACTATAAGCTGACAGAGGAGGACTAGGAGGATATTACTAAGGACTGGTCGGTGGACCTCCTCATTCCAGTAGAACCTATGGAGATGTCTGATATACACAGTCCAAAAACTGCGCCAGATACACCCGGACCTAACAAGATAAAGAAGACTGAAGAGGTCTAGGATTTAGACAGTGCATCCATGAAGACTGCTTCCATCTCACCAGAGCAAGGAGGTGATGACGGAGAGATAGATGGCGCATAAGTTGAACATAATAAATGCGAGGTTACACCGCCTAGAGATGAGGAATACCCCTCAAAGAAAGGGAAGGTTTCCCCCCCGAAGCCTTCCTCCCTGAATAAATTGAAAGCTTCCATGACTAAGATGCAGACTACCCTCACCTTAGATGACTTTGATTTCATCGTAGCAGCCCTAAATGATGCTTCACTGGAGATAGTAGAGAAACAAGAGGCTAAGCAGGAGGATATGTACAACCAAATTGAGATCAAGCTCCAAGAGGTGAAATAGGCACTACAGTCCATCCGCCTAGTCTCCACTACGCCTTTGCCATTAGGAACACCAAAACTGGGAAATGAGCCAGCTCAACTCCACCGAATAGCTGATACAGTCAAAGCTTGCCTTCAACGAGCACAAGAAGAAAAAACACAAGCCACCCAGGCTTTGACACAAGTACAGGGAGTCCTTGTAGAGAAACGCAGTATTGCAGAACGAGAGAAGCTTGCTCACTAGGCAAAGTTCGATGAAGAAAAATCCCAACTGCAGAAATGAAAGGAACAATTGCTCATGAAGCAACTCGAAGTAAAGGAAATGGTCAACAGAGCGCTTCGATCTGTGATAGTTGTAGAAGTAAAGGCTAAAGAGAGAGTGCCACAACAAGTAGTGAAACTTGAAGAAGTGATCCAGCAGCTACAACAATGAATAGTAGATTTGGAGCTACATGCAGTACCCGAGACCCCTCAAGATGTAAGAGACCAAAGGGAAGCAACCACCAGGAGTGCAATTGAGAGACTGAAGGCTCTTGTCAGGGAGTACAAGTAGCTGAGTAATCACAATGCCCAAATGTATGAGAATCTCGTTGAGAATACGGAATTGTAGGCACTGGAGTTGCAGCTCTAGGAAGTGAAGCAGCATGCAGAGATACTACAGGCGCAGTTGAAGGCCCTGCTAGCTATAGACAGAATGAAGAGATCTCAAGAGAAGCGCAACGCCCTACAACAGATCCATACAATTCAAATAAAAGTTATGGAAGTAACTCAATGGCTCCAACCAGTACAGGATAAGGCATGCCAATTGTTCACAGAGGTCAAGAGTCAAGGAGAAAAACTAGAACATGTTGTCACCACAGCAGAATAGTGCCTAGAAGGGCCAATGAATGACGTAGTGATCCAAAATTTCATCGAGCAAGAGGTTGTAGCACAGCAATAGGTTGAAGAAGCTTGAGGCATTCGAGGAAAAAATTTTCAGACCAGAGTGACTCAGGATGATTCGAAGGTGAGTGTTGGGGGCCTGTTGGCCCTTGACCAAGTTTTGGGAGATTCTTGGTCATGTTGACCTATTTTGGACTTTGACAGCCTGTCGAAGGAGGAGCGCAAGATGAAGCGGAGATCACGGGATCTCGGCCCCTTTTTGGGTCCTTTTTGGGTTTTTGGGATTATGTAACGGGAATGGGATGTCATCTCATGGGTGTACCCATGTTTAGGCCTATTTTGTAATGTATAAATAGAAGGCTAGGCCATGTAAGAAGTAGAAGTGAATCTATGTGATGTTAAGCTGGTGTGTTAAGTACTAAAGGAATGACTAAGTGCTAGATCTATGTGATCGAAGGATTGTAAGTGCTCTGTGCATACTGTGTAAGACTTGCAAAGATGAGTGCAAGTGATTGTAGAAGGCTTAGTGATGTGACCCTGCTCGGGGAAGGAGGATCTGGCAGGGTGTGCATAGATCTCTAGTCCTATGCGAAGTGGTATTTTGGTGGCTCTATGCATGTAACCCATTGAAGAAGTTAATAAAGAAGAAGAGTTGGTGGATGTATCCCCAGGGTGGGGGTGAACCATGTATATGTTGTGTTGCTCTGCTCTATGTGATGTATTGATGTGTTTATGTGTTATTTTATAAGTTCTTAGATGTGAATAGATAGATCTATTGATGCTTTGTGCTTATGATGAATATGAATGTTATATCTGAACTCTATGAATGTGCTTAGTGCTTATTTCTGCTAGATCTGAACTATCTGTTTGTGCTAAGTGCTTAGATACATTAGATCAGTCTAGATGCTACAAAGATATATTTTTTTTAGCAAAGTAGATATTGATTACATATTGAGGAATTGATGGTGCTAAGTGCCCTGTTAAGTATTATAATCACATATCTGTGTCTCAGCTAAGGTTGCAGACACCTGAGTCTTGCAACCACCCTTGCCTCTACCTCGGGTAAGACTTCATCTTCTTCGTAGGTGTTGCCAAAAGGGTCAGTAGTTAGGGTTTTCTTGGTGTGTTGTTGTAGCATTGAACCCTGGGTCTGCCCCTGTGCCAACAGGAACCGATGATAGGTATAGAGGTAAGATTCCTTTAATTTGTTTTAATTGTGATGGTATTGGTCATTTTTCTAAAAAAATTCCTCATAAGAAAAAGGGAAATGATGAAGGTGACTCAAAAGGAAAACAAACATATAAAGGAAAAATAACCATAAATAAATTTTTCAAGAAAATCTTATTCACTAAAGAAGGCATCTCATCATCAGATGAAGATGAAGTCAGTGACAGTGAGACGGAAAGATTTCTATTCATGGCACTAGAAGACTCTGGTAAAGAAGACTTCAAAGTATAATATGAATAAGCCGAAGAAGAAATTCAAGAGGTAGAAGTTGACTGCCTAGAGGAATTTATGAGTGCCATAGAAGTTATCAGAAGAGAAAAGATGAAAAACAAGAAGCTACAAGTGGAACTAGACAAGAAAGAAGACACTGAAGAACTAGAAGAAATGATCACAAATTTGAAGGTTCAAATTGAAGAAGATAAAAGAATTGAAGAATCACTCAAAGAACAACTAGAAGGAAGAGATATGATCATTGAAAATTTGGAAGCATGAATTGTCACATTAAGAAAGGATCTTCGAAAGAAAAATATGCAGAACAACTCAAAATTTTCGAATGACATTATCAACAATCAAGGCCTAATCATGACAAGTCCAGACTTGGATACAATCATACAAAAAAGGGATCAAGATCCAAAACAACAGAACAAGAAACATATCCAAAAATCTATGTAGAAACAATCAAAGGAGATAGGAAGGTCTACAGAGAAAATTATAGGGACACTCCTCCACCAAGAATATTCATATTTAAGAATCAACGATCAGAAAAAATAGATAGGTCTCGGGAAGAAGAAGGATTCATAAGAGCACCTCCTTTCAGAAGATCGTCAAATCCCAAGTATCAAACTATCTTTTTTGGTTTATGTTATGCATGTAATAATTTTGGACATAAAGTTGTAAATTGCAGAGCTAACAATAGGAGCATAAACAACTTTGAAATTCATACACAAAAGGTTTATCCAAGAAGGCCTAGTGAAACACAAAGAAGAAGTTACAACAGGTTTGAATCATTGAGCACTGAAGTGGAATGCTACAAGTGTAACAACTTTGGGCACATGGCTAAAGATTGCATAATCACAATCCCTCCTAGAGAACCACAACATAACAACAACAATAATAGACAGGAACCTCAGAAAAGGACATGGATAAGAAAGCAGAATCAGTACAACAATGAATAATGCACACTCGCTCTACAAGATAAGCAGAAGAAACATGGTTGGTATGTTGACAGTGGATGTTCCAAACACATGACAGGTGATAGAGACAGGTTTATTACATTAAGAAAGGAAAGAGATGGATCAGACTGCTTCAGAAATGATGATTTAGCTAAAATCATTGGAAAAGGCACAGTCAGAATTGGGAACAAGAATACAAAGGAAGAAAATGCTCTACTAGTAGAAGATATGAAACATAATCTTCTGAGTGTGAGTCAAATGTGTGACCAAGGTTATAAAGTTACTTTTGATTCACAAAAGTGTGAGATAAGAAAAGAAGGTTCAGGAAAATTGATTGTTACAGTTGTGAGAACTTCATGCAACATATATGTGTTAAGTGAAATTGGAAATGAAAAGTGTTGTCTAGGAAAGGAAGATGAAAGTTGGTGATCTAAAAATGAAGAAGACTTGTAAACTTGGAAATATTTGCAAGTAAAGTTTATGTGTTAAAAGCAAATGGATCAACTTTGCAACACATTATTAATAGGATTTACTCATTTAAGATGCATATAAA